>CABHPH010131724.1:0-46125 GCA_902168325.1 Peromyscus nudipes | reverse complement strand
TGTGTGTGTGTGTGTGTGTGTGTGTGTGTGTGTGTGTGTGTGTGTATGCGTGTGTGTATGCAAAAATTAAGTGCCTACAGAGGCCAGAAGAAGGTGTCAGATCCCTTGGAGCTGAATTTACACTGTGGACTGTGGGCTGGAATCAAACTCAGGTTCTCTGGGAAAAGAGCAAACCCTTTTAATTGCTTAGCTGTCTCTCCAGCATGGAAGTTTAATTTTAAAATCTACCTTATATTTCTTCTTCTCTGCTGCCTCAGCTTTTGGAATCATATTTAAGAAACCATTGCTTTGTCTAAAGTCATATGCATCTACTCCGTTTCCCTGTAAGAGTTTTTCAGTTTCAAATCCTACAGTTAGGTTTGAATCTGCCTTACTGAATTCAGCTATATCCCTGGAGCCTAAAATAATGCCTAGTATGCAGAAGGTTCGTGATACTTACTGAGTGAAATGAGTGAGTTCATATCTCTAGTGAATGAATGAACAGACACTCCTTTCTAGTCTTAGTCTGCAGCTGGTTGAGTAAAGAGTTAGAGGGGCATGTGCTGGGTGCAGTAGTCAGGCCTTGCCTAACATGTGCTTGGCTCTGGGTTTGATCCTCAGCACCATTTGAGAGGTGGGCTGACATAGAATGAAGGTACCAGTTTGCTTAATGTTACTAGTAAGTCCTCATAATTCCTTGTCTGCCAATTTCCTTCCCGTTTTTTCTTGTTTCCCTAGTTGGCAGAATGCCCATAAGATTTGTATGTGTTGGGCAGGCTTTTGGGAGCACGGTGACTGTGGTGTGACGCCTTGCGCAGCCTTGGTGCAGTGGGAAGGGGCTTGGACCTGCCTAGGCTCAGTGTGCCGGGCTCTGCTGACTCCCCATGGGAGACCTTAATTTGGGGGGTGTGGGGATGTGGGGTGGCTTGAGAGAGAAGGCTGGGGGGTGGAAGGACGGTTAATAAAGAAAAATGAAAAAAAAAAAGATTTGTATGTGTGTGAGAGATAGAAAAGTATACATGCTACATTCAGCCACACGTGAGAGCTGAACTAACCCAGAATGCCACAGGTCCAGGCCAGAGGATCAACGGGGACTGTTTGGGTTGTGAGCAAAACATTCTCAGTGGTTTCAGCAACCAGATGGTGGTGATGTTCCAGATCCAGTGAGACACATTATGGACAGCCCAACAGCTTGTGCCAGCATCCAGCCTCCAACATTCCTTAGTTCTGTGCCTGCAGCCTTTGGGCTGTACAGGCTGATGTATGACCTCTGCCTCATCCTCTCTTGGGCTTCCATCTGCCCATTCTCTTCCTCCACTTTGCTCTCCTAACACCAGAGTTTCTACCAGGAAAGTAGCACTAAAGCCAAGAGCATGGAGATGTTTCCTAAACAGATATATCTAACCTACCCTGATTAAAAGGCAAATACCTTAGGTATGTGAGAAAAAATTATTGTAAAAACCTTTGTTGGAGCAGGCAGGCTGTGGTGGTACACAGCTGTAATCCTAGCCCTTGGGAGGCTGAGACAGGAAGATGACTAGTTCCAGGCCTGACTGAGCTACATAGTCCTTTATTTTCGTTGGGGCAGGGGGGGAGGGACGAAAGTGGGGAGCTAGAGAGATGGCTCAGCAGTTAAAAAGCACTTTCAGCTTTTTCAGAGAACCCAGGTTCAGTTCCCAGCAGCTCACAAGAATCTAATCCAGGGGATCTGATGCCCTCTTCTGGCCTCCTAGAGCACCAGGAATGTATTTAGACACACACACACACACACACACACACATCTCACATATATACACGTAGGCAAATACTCATACACATAAAATAAAAATAATTTTAAAAAGAAGGTTTGATGGCTTACATCTGAAATCCAGTGTCTGGGAAGCTGAGACAGCGCCTTGATTTCAAGACAGGCCATGTTGCATAGTACGTTCTAGCCAGCCTGAGCCATAGAGTGAGACCCTGTCTCAAAAATGAAAACACATTCTTGATTTAATATTTCTTTCCCTGTTTTCTCTTGTGTTCAGCAGATGAATTCAGAAAACATGGTAGTGTAGAACTTACAAAGTAGATGGTACCATGAGAGAGGAGAATGATGGTGTTCAGAGCCTGTAGTGGGAAACTGTGTAAGGGTGGAGACAGAAGGCAAAATGTCCACCATGAGTGGTCACAGTGGACAGGACTTGCTAGTTCCTTGAACTATTCTTTCAAATCTATTTGTTTGTTTACTGAGGCATGTCCTTGCTGTTGCCTTGGCTATCTAGAACTCACTGTGTAGAACAGGCTGGCCTCAAACTTTCAGCCATCCTCCTGCCTCTGCCTCCTGGGTACTGAGATTACAGTCATGTCCAACAGCACCTTTTAGTTTAGTCTTGTTTTTATTTTTTTTCCCAAACGGGGGTGGGGGTGGGGGACAACCACTCACAATCCTATACATAGAGGGAATTAGCAGAGAACCCAGAGAGGTTTCTGTGTGCTAGACATCTGGCACACATTCTCATTAAACCTCGGCTACTGAAGAAGAAGAAAAAAGGGAGAGAAGTGACTTGGCTGCTCGATAGAATCAGAATTTGGATGTGGGTCTCTGCCTGCAAGCCACCATTCTTTCTTAGCTTTAAGTATTGGTGCAGCACCTTTCTTCGGGAAATGCCTGGCTTCCTCTGTCATCATGATGGGACTCGTGGGCCTGTGCTTAGGGAGGGTGGATGGGAACCGGTCTAGAGTTTCTAGAACAGAAGCACCACCACCTGAGGTTTGAGACAAATGAGCGGGACGTAGAGGGAATCACTGCCCACCCCTGCCAATCCACAGGCAGGCCCTGGTCTCAGTGTCCTTGACCCTTTCCTGTTCACTTTCCTCCAGGAACTGAAGCTGCCTACTTTCCGCGCCCATTCCCCGCTCCTGAAGAGCCGTCGGTTCTTTGTAGACATTCTGACCCTGCTGAGCAGACACTGCCATCTGTGCCCCTCAGCCCGGCACCTGGCCATCTACCTGCTGGACCACTTCATGGACCAATACAACATCACCACCTCCAAGCAGCTGTATACTGTGGCCGTCTCCTGCCTCCTGCTGGCAAGTAAGTAGAAACTTACTTGTGGCCAGCTGAGTTGCTGCTGAACCACTACTTATTTCCATACACTTTCCATGGCCTCTGTGTTCATCCTTTGCTGGATGGGAACTGTCTTAATAACTGCCAATATTTTTTGCACCTATAATATACCAGAGAAATTAATAAGTGTAGGTGGGGTTTTCTGTCCTGCCAGCCAGCTTCCAAATACCCACACAGAGACTTATGAATTATAAATACTCAGCCAATAGCGTAGGCTTGTTACTAACTAGCTCTTTCAACTTAAATTAACCCATATTTCTTATCTGCGTTCTACCATGTGATGGTACCTTTCTCAGCACAGCATCTTCGTCTCTTGCTTCCTCTGCATCAGACTGGTGACTCTGCCCCCTTCTTCCCAGCATTCTGTCAGTCTGCCTCTCCCGCCTAACCTCTTTCTGCCTAGCTCTTGGCCATTTGGCTCTCTATTAAACCAATGAGAGCAAAACACCTTCCCAGTATACAAAAGGATTATTCCACAGCAAACAAGGATATTCACAGTTGGATCTTTTTTTTTTTTTAAACATTTTTATTTTTTTTTATTTTTTATTTTTTTGTTTGTTTTTTTTAAGATTTATTTATTATGTATACAGTGTTCTGTCTGCATATACACCTGCAGGTCAGAAGAGGGCACCAGATCTCATTACAGATGGTTGTGAGCCACCATGTGGTTGCTGGGAATTGAACTCAGGACCTCTGGAAGAACAACCAGTGCTCTTAACCTCTGAGCCATCTCTCCAGCCCCACAGTTGGATCTTGATGAATCTACATAGTGGCTTTAGAAGACAGTCTTGGTAACTGGTGTGATCAAGGTTCACAGAAGCTTAGAAACTTGTTTTGGGTTGCCCAGCTAGTATATGACAGACAGTATTTGAGACTATAGTTACTTGATGCCAGGCCTGTGTCCTTGACCTCATGTCTCCTGCTTCTTTCCATGAGGACTCTGAATGGGCCCTAGTACTCACTGTGTTTAGTGGTGTCTGGAGGTAGAACTGCTTGATTTGGATCCATGATGTAGCCAGCAGGCCTGAGCATATTCCATGTAGGGCCTACACCTTCCAAAGAGGACTCACTGAAAACAGTCGATCTCTGGCCATCTGTCCTTCTTAGTGAGGATTACTCTATCACTGTGCTGTGGCTTGGGTGAGCTCCTGACCACAGAGGTCTGCTACGTCATCTTGCTACTTAAAAACCACTCAGTGATAGACCAAGAGCCTCAGTATAATGGCCAGATCTCAGGCTCTTTCCCCTCTGGATTCATGTCTTCTTTCCTCATCACTCCCTGGATGGCAGGCACACCGGTGAAGCTCTGTCCCATCACAGACCTCTTCCCTCATTGCTTCTTGTTGCATTTGTGAACTTGGGCTACTCACCCCTATTGGAAACCTCCCTTGTTGCATGAATCCTAAATGGCCTTATAATAAAAACCTGGAGCCAGATATCAGGGTGAAAGGTGAAAGAGCAAAGAAGCAGAGCAAGCCACAGCCACCACCTTACCTCACCAGCTCCTCAGCCTGAAAGAGCCAGAGTTCCTATCTCCTCCCGCCTTATATTCCTTTCTCTGCCCAGCCCTATTACTTCCTGTTTCAGCCTTCCTAGTGCTGGGATTAAAGACATGCCACCACTGCCTGGCTCTGTTTCTCTTTTAGACTGGATTAATCTCATGTAGCCCACTGTGGCCTTGAACTCACAGAAATCCAGGCGGATCTCTGCCTCTGCCTCACAAGTGCTAGGATTAAAGGTGTGTGCCTCCACTGCCTGATCTCTATGGCTAACTCTGTGGCTGGCTCTGTCCTCTGATCATCAGGCAAGCTTTATTTCCTATATTCCAAACAATATATCACCGCATTTCCCCTTTTTTGTCTAAAATAATAAAAGGCTATAACTAATATAAGAAAAACTATATATAGTAAATACAATAACTACATATAATATATATAGTCAAGAATTACATTAACAATGTCCAGTCCATAAACATTTGACAAATTTAGAGAAAATACTCCATTATTTATCCTATTTTGGTGAGTCCAAAATGTTGTACCTAATTCATTTTCTATCCTAACTTGTATTACCAACCCAAAACTATCTTTTGATGTCTTTCAAATTTATACACTTTAGACCTCTTTAGTGAGTTTCTTTTCTGAATTTGTTAACTAGAAAAACTATAACTATCAACTCCACCAGAGACCCGAGAAGGAAATAATATTAACTGAGTAAGCAGGAAGTACAAGCAATTGACTTCCAAAAAATGTGAGAAATGACAGAAACAGCTGGCTGCCTGGATAGTCACCCAAGGTTCCTCTGCAGTGTTGGTACATTCATCTTTAGCCTACAGGCCTAACATATCTGACAGACTTTTCTGTGAAGCAGGATATTCTGAAGGGCTGTCCTACCTTGTCTTGGCAAGGTTCAGCAGTCCTTTCTTTTGTGTCCTGCTTGTTCATTTGGACAGCATACTGTTAGCAGTTGAGACAAGGGCATTTTCTTGCCCAGTGGCTATCTTTTGCCACAAAGAAAGTAAACTCCATATGGATGATGATGCCCATCATCATCTCTGAAGCAGATTGGTGCTGCCAGGAGCAAACATGTCGCATAGTCATTAAAAAAAATAAAAAAAAAAGAACCTATGTTATTAAAACATCTTAAATGCTATATTCTGCAGATCTCTGAAGTGTTTGAGGATGACCTGTCTATCTAAAATATATCTGTTTGACCTTGAAAACATACCTAACATGACATCTTAACCTGATAACCTAACAGGATCTTGCTATGTAACCCTAGTGAGTCTGGAAGACCCTGTATGGATCAGGCTGCCCCCAGACTTTGTGATCCTTCCCAGTGTTGGGATTACAGGCATATGCCACAGTGCCTGGCAGGAAAGTGGCTTTCAAATTTCCCAAACCCTGTCTTATTTTCCCCTAGGACCTCCACCCTATTGTAAGTGGTCTCTAATCTGGACCAGCTAGAATTTGCAAGTTATCAGTGGGAGCTAATTTTGCTCAGAGCCCAGCCTTTTGTAGCATCTTATCATCTCAGGAAGAGATGCAGAGGCCTGTGAGAAGTCTCCATCAGAGAAGGGCAACACAGGCATCGTGTTTCAGGCACACCATGACCTTTGGCCTGCTGCTTCTGTGATCTGTGGACTGCATCGAGGCCTGCTGGGGGCAGGAGACTTAGATTTCCTTGGGGCCATGGAGTTACGTCTGTCTGGGGAGCCAGGATGTAAGGCTCACACTGGAGACTCCATTGTGCTGCTGTTACCATGGTGGAGGAAGAGGGCCTTCCAGATGGAGAGGCAGACGCCGTCCCCCCTTCCCCTCCCCCCACATGTTGATGGGCCTCAGCCAGCCTAGGGAGGGCAGAAACGGAGTTTTCAGAACACCTGCCATATGTTCCAGGGCTCAGGGAAAGAAAAGTTCCCCTGACAGCCTGAAATCCTATTCATCCCTCCCCTCTTTCCTGGACTCACTGTCAGCCACAGGGGTAGGTAGGGTGGGTCACCTTGCCTAGGGAAGCTTGGAGTTCTGCTGATTCAGTGTCAAATTACTCCTAGATAAGAAAACCTGGCCTCCCTGTCCCCCACCTGTGTATTCAAAGGGTTTTGCTTTTTTTTTTTTTTTTTTTAAAGATTGTGTGTGTGTGTGTGGGGGGGGGTACATGAGTACAGGTGTCCATGGAGGTTAGAGGATTGGATCTCCTTGGAACCGGTGTTGCAGGTGATTGTAAGCTACCTAATGTGGATGATGGGAACCAAACTGCTGGAGTCTTTTGCTAAAGCAAACACACTCTTAACCGCTGAGCCATCTTTCCAGCCCCAGGCTCTCAGGGTTTTATGTGTAGGTGTATACACGTGTGTGTGTGTGTGTGTGTGTGTGTGTGTGTGTGTGTGTGTGTGCACATTTGTGCAGCTGCATATGGAGGCCAGAGCTTGACTTCAGGTGTCTTCCTCAGTTGATCTCTAGTTTATTTCTTGAGGTGGGGTCTCTCACCAAACCAGGAGCTTGCCAGTTTGACTAGGCTGACTGACCAGCAAGCTCCAGGGATCCGCCTGTCCCCACCTCCACAGCACTGGTTTACAGGCACACGCAGCCACGTGCAGCATTGTACAAGGGTGCCAGGGATCCAACCTTGGTACTCTTTACTGGCTGAGTCATCTCCCCAACTCCAAAATCTGAGGTTTATAAAACTGTTTCCAGATTAGGGCTTTTGCATAGATGAAACTTCTCTTCCTGCCTAGGGTCCTGAGGCTCTCATCAAAGAAGTAGAACTTTAGGTGATCAGGCAGCAAAGTGGCCCCTTAGTCTCCATGACTAATTTGTCTTCCACCTCCACACGGGATAGACTCATAATATAAATATGATTGATACAGGGTTTGGGTAGAGTTTGGTGGTGGAGAATTTGCCTAGCATGTGCAAAGCCCTAGTGTCCACCCCCAGCAAAAAGACAAAAAAATCCAAAACAATAAACATGTCATGGTGACACACATCTTTAATCCCAGCACTGGGGAGGTAGAGGCAGGCAGATCTCTGTGAGTTCAAGGCCAGCTTGATCTACAGAGTGAGTTCTAAGTCAGCCGGGGCTACATAGTGAGACCCTATCTCAGTAACGAAAACAAAATACTATAGAGTAGGGTCATCCTCCTTTTCATCTTTCACCTTACCCATCCTCCATCCCCCAGCTGTCTTTTTTGGTGTTCTTGTTACTTAATTAAAAGGATTATTTGACAACATGGAAACTTCCCAACGTCAGGCGAGGTGCTCCAGCCCATCCTAATAACCATTACAGGAGGCCTATTTCATTCTGTCCTGGTCTCTTTCCACAGGCCCACCTCAGGGTCCACCCAACCAGCATGTGTGGTCATGATGTCATATGCCTGTGATTTTAGGTTCAGAGAGGCTTTGTCACTTACCCCAATGTCACACAGCTTGTTTTTTTGGTTTGTTTTATGCTTAAGGTAAAATTCATAATATAATATAAATTTCAGCAGTTTAATCATTTTTAAAGAGTGCAGTTCAGTGGCATGTAGTGCGTCCAGGCCATGTAGTGTGCAACTGCCACTGTGTCTAGCTCTAGAACAGTTTTTATCCCTTTAAAAGTCATCCCAGCCAGGCGATGGTGGTGCACACCTTTAATCGCAGCACTCAAGAGGCAGGGGCAGGAGGATTTCTTGAGTTGGAGGCCAGCCTGGTCTACAGAGTGAGTTCCAGGACAGCCAAGGATACAGAGAAAGCCTACTCAAAAAACTAAAAAATGAAAAAAGAAAAAAAATCTTTGTGAGCATAGCAACTCGAGCCTGAAATCACAAATATTCTGGAGGGTTAGGCAGATTCAAAGCTGGCCTGGGCTACAAGTGAGTTCAAGACCAGCCTGGGTAACTTAGTGAAACCCTGTCTCACAAAAAAAGAAAAAAGATAAAAAGAGGGTGTAGCTCAGTGATGAAGCACGTGTCCTGATAGGCGTTTACCGTTCCTTTCCTCCCCGGCCTTGGCAGCCACTAACCGGCCTTGGCAGCCACTAACCGGCCTTCTAGCTGTATGACTTGTGTGTTCTGGCTTCTCATGTAGGAAGGATCAATCGTACAGTATGTGAACAGTGTTTTCCATGTCCATGGTACAGCACGTATCAGCTCTTCCGCTGACTCTCGTCCATTGTGGATGACACAGTCCCTTTATCCAACCCTCTGCTCCCAGATTATTGGATGGTTGTCACTTTTATGCTTCTGTTGTGAACATTCAGGTGTGGGTCTCAGTTGAACCCCTTTTCCAGATCTGTGTTAAGTCTGTGTTGAACCCTCCAGAGACCCTGAAGTCACCTGGAGCTGACTCAAAAAACTAGATTGAGCTGGGAGGTAGTGGCGTACGCCTTTAATTCCAGCACTCGGGAGGCAGAGAGAGAGGCAGGTGGATCTCTGAGTTTGAGGCCAGCCTGGTCTACAGAGTGAGTTCCAGGAAAGTTAGGACTCCACAGAGAAACCCTGTCTCGAAAAGCCAAAAAAGAAAAAAAGGAACTGAACCGTTGAATCCTTAGCCCTGGACAGGAACCAGAGGGAGTTACTCGGGAGAGAAAACCAGAGAGGCCAGTGCCTTTGTGTCAAGATCCCACAGCCTTCAATGTAAGGCCTAATGGTTAAAAAAAAAAAGAAAAAGAAAGAAAGAAATTTTTATTATTAAAAAAATAATTTTTAAAAATCTACAGAGCTGGTGAAATGTCTCAGCGGGTAAATGTGCCTGCGGCTTGAGCCCAGCAATCTGAGTTTTCAAACCTCAGGCGTTAATTATAGATAAAGCACTCCACAAAATTGCCCTCTGACCGTATACCATGGCTTGCATACTTACATATACACATCATGAACACACCTGTGTACCCATATGCAATAATATTTTTTTTAATTATATATACAAACTGTTGCTTTCCCCCTGTACTCAGAGTCTATAGCCACAAATTGGTTTTTATTCTTCCTGACCTAGGTGAGCGTGGTGTGTCTTCTTAATTGGAGGGAAGAGAGAAACCATTATCATTTCCTAGCAGGAAGACAAGCCATGTGTTAGCATATCCTCGTAAACCCCCAGTAAACGCGGTGCCGGGGCCCCTCACCAGTCTTCTCAATTCTTTGCCCTTCTTTCATCTCAATCCATGGGCTCTGTCCGCACAGACCTCTGTTGCCTTCCGTGGTCACTTCCAGATCCCACACCCTCCCTGGGAAAACTGCTGAGTGGTTTCCTGTGGGCTGGAAGCCCATCCGGCCCCTAGCTGACTCCTGAAAAGCCATGGAAGGTGGGGGTAGTGGGATGATGGTCCTTTTGCCTCTTAGCATCAAGTTCTGACGGTGTGTGTGTGTGTGTGTATGTTTGTGGAGGTCAGAAGACAATTCATAGAAAGATCAGTTTTCACTTTCCATCCTGAATCCTAGTCCTGGGGATCAAACTCAGGTCTTCCTGCTTGGCAGCAAGTGCCTTTACCCTCTGAGCCAGCTCATCAGCCCCAGACCTTAGTTTTAAACAGGTGAGACTGAGTTCTTCAAAGGCCTTCACGTCAGCCCCTAACCCCTCCCCAGGAGAAGAGTAGGAGGCATTCATGTGATCTCTCTGTCAGGAAAGGACCCCTGTCTGGATGGGGGTCCTTTCTTAGCCAGGGTCCCTCAGCCTAGAGTGAGCCTGTCACGGTAGCTTACCTGCACAGGGGCTCATCTCTTCAATACAGGTCTTTAAAATTAGAAATGCTTTATCAGTTAGAAATGAGATCCAAAGAATAAAATAAAATCATTGTCCACCTAACTGGACAGAGGAAACCTCTAGAAGGCTTCTGTGTCTTCCTACAAATTGAGCTGGTATATTTTTGTGGGAATATTCTATGTCTATATTGACATACAGTCAGCCGATCCTCATTATTCATTGATTCTGGCGATTATGAATTTGTCTAACAACACCCCACCCCCACCCCTCCACCCCCAGTGCTGGGGAATTGCACACAAGGCCTTGTGTATGCTAGACAAACACTATGCTGAGCTAGCTACACTCCCAGCCTTCATTAAAAAAAATAATAATAATAAGCAAAAATCGATGCTGTTGCCTCCACTCATGCCCATGGGCAGAGCAGTAGAGGCTGTTAACTGCCCTGTATGTGTATTCCCAGCTGAGGTAGAAAGGGACCTGCGCTCTGCCTTTGTGTCGTCTCTCCTGTGGTAAACAAGAATTCTTCTGGGTTCCGGTTAGGGCTGGGTTTCCTCACCCTTGTGAGTTTTTATTGATGGCTCTGCTATCTCAGGTGCCCCATGCCTAGTACTGCAAGGCTATCGTCCTGTTTCCTATGCTCAGGAAAGCTGTGTTGTGCCTCTCCGGGAAGGTACATGTTTGTTACCTTGTCAGGCGTTAGTTGTGCTTTTTGCCCCGAGTTCAGTGTTAATGAGTCATCCATACAGCGTGTTCAGTGGAAACAGTTCAAAGTTATGTAAGCTATGTATTGACTGACCGATGAAATGTGGTTGTCAGAGGTTCATGGGGACCTCTCACCCCATGTCTTCCCCCTAAAGGCAGTGGCTCAGTGTTCAGGGTGACTTTATAGAATGTGACCATCACAAAGAACAAAACCCATCAGGATAAAGACACTTAACTGGGGCCTGAGAGACGGTGGCTCAGGGAGCAGGTGAAAGCACTTTGTAAAAAGCCCCATGACCTGAGTTTGGGTCCCAGGACCCATATAAGGATGGAAGGGAAGAACTGATTTCACAAAGTTGCCTTCTGACCTCCACATGCGTGTGTGGTACATGTGCCCACACAATAATAAATGAATGAATGAATGAATGAATGAATGAATGAGCAGGCAAATGAATGAATAAATAAGCAAATGAAAGAATGAATGAATGAATGAATGAATGAATGAAGTGTATCTAAATGGGTTCTTACACAAAGCGCTTTCTTCAGTCTGTCGGGGATGGTCTTTGCCCTTTGTTGTCTACGATCCCCCATTTTATCAGCAGTGTTTATTTAATGATATCTGCATTGATGGAACTTGCGGTTGGCACCCACTTTCCGCCCTGCTCTTTGCAGCCAGCTAGCCACTGTCTTGTTCCCTGCATCACTGCATGCTTACGTGAGTCTGTAAGAGGAAGTCCTGTCCCACAATTAGAATGTTTTGGCCACAGGGCAAGTGAGGGGCTGGAGACATAGCTTCATGGTACAGTGTTTGCCTACCATGTGTGAGGCCCCAGGTTCAAACTCCAGCACTACCAACACACACACACACACACACACACACACACACAATGTATAATGCATGTTTAAGATATTGGCAGGGGATAGTAAGAGTGGTGACTTAGTTGTTAAGACAACTTGCTGCTCTTGCAGAAGACCTGAGTTTGGTTCCCAGCAACAACCTGATCACAATTTCTATAACTCTAGTTCTAGGGGACCTGATGCCTTATTCTGGCACTGCACACACATGGTATACTTACATGCATGTAGGCAAACACTCATACCCATAAAATAAAAATCCTTAAAAAATATATTGGCAACTGGGCAGTGGTGGTACACACCTTTAATCCCAGCACTTCGGAGGCAGAGGCAGACGGATCTCTGAGTTCAAGGCCAGTTTGGTCTACAGAGTTCCAGGACAGCCAAAGCTACAGAGAAATTCTGTCTCAAAAAACGAGTGTGTGTGTGTGTGTGTGCGCGTGCGCGCGCGCAAGAGTTTGAACTGAACTAAAAGCTAGGTCTAGGTGATCCTTTTTGATTGTTGTTTTGAGGAATTTTTTTTTTCTGTTGAACAGGCTAGCTTGGAACTTGTTATTTATTCCAGGCTGGCTTCAAACTCTCCATCCCCCTGCTTCATCCTCCCAAGTGGTACATGTGTACCACTCTCTCAATACATTCTCCACCTAAGCAATACATTGTCAAACCTGAGTGCTGTGTCTGCCTGTCCCTGGCTCTCTCACCAGGGTGCCCTGGTGGCTGGCCCTCTGTGGGTGCATTTCCATTTTGCACATGTTCCTGGCTCTGTCTGTGATGTTCAGAGAAGGAAGAGAACGATACTAGTTACTTTTAAGGCTCCTTAAAGCAGAAATCAATAGTTGTGTTTCTTCAGGCAGAAACCAGTGAAGGCTGATGCCTGCCAGACTCCTGCTTAAGGGTCTCAGGAGATTACAGGAAAAGCCTGGCTTTCTCCCAGGAAATCACCTTCACACAACCCCAGCATCCCTCTCACCGAGGAGCATCTCCCCCCTGCTTTGATCACTCAAACTGTTGCCTCTGCCGAGCTCCCACTCTGGCAACAGAGCGGGAGGGGGCCACCCTTTGGAGATCTTGCTGAAGATTTCAGAAACTTGAAAGCAGTCTTAATCCCTTGTGGTGGGCAGGGAAGAACTAAGCCTGAGGAGACTGAGCACAACAGCTCCTCCACCCCCCCCTCAGCTAAGAATGCTTGAGATGCCTGCAAGGCTCTCGCTGATGCAGGCATTAGAAGCAAAGGGGTGATCTTTTTTCAGGTGATCTTTTTCAAGGGTTCTGGCAAGATGTCAGAGTTCTTACCAGAGTCAAACCCAAGTCCGAAAGGAAACAGACCCTGAAAATACAGGGAACAACTTACTATTTCCTCATAACTCATGGAAAAGCAACCAGGAGGAATACTCCCTCTCCTTTGTCCTGCTGTGGGGATCATTTGCGAAAGGTTCAGCAGTTTAGGGATTGGGTCACAAGGGGGTCTTCTATCTTTCCCTTCACCGGTGTCACCCAAGGGCTGCTACAGCATCCGCAGTTCCTCTTCTCAGCGGTGGCATTTGGGTGGTGGCCACACAGCCTGGAAGGGGTGGCCTCTCTGCTGAGAGCAGTGCAGAGCAGATCCTGGCCCCAGTTCAAACATGATAGCCCAGTAAGCAGGGGACATGGTGATTTTTCCATTTCCTGTTCCCATCTCTGCCGGCTGGCAGGCCTGGAGCTATTTCAGGGGAGGGATTTTGTGTGAGAGCTGCCTGTCAGACAGCTGACTGGGCCTGAAGCTCTTAAATTGTACAAAATGCCTTAGCAGGTTAAGAGCCCAGACTTGTTTGTCTGGGAACTGGGGTTCTGAGTATCTGTAGCTCCTGCCCCCCACCCCCGGAGTTTTAAGATTTCAACTGATTAAATATGCAGTGTTCAGTAGCTCCCACCGCACATGGGTGTTACACACACACACACACACACACACACACACACACACACACACACACTCATTCTATTAGGAATGACGTGGACTTTAGAGAAGTGATACTGAATGGAAGTGATGTTCACAGCATCCCTGGATAAAGACTAGTCACCCTGAACCTGTGTACCTGCTTGATAGGGAGTGGTCCATGAAACAAACTAAGCCCCTATCTTCAAGTTGCTCATCGTCTGAAAAACCCTCCTAAAGATGCAGGCTTAGGCCTGCAATACCAACAGATCTTGGGACACGTGCTAAGAACAAGCCCTTCTAAGAGAACAATGTGCCCTTGCTGTTAAGAGAATAAGCAGTATGCATTGTGAGCAGGGAGAATACAGAACACTGGAGTCAGGGACCCCCTTTGTGCGCCATGCTACCTGAGGGCTGGTAGGAGCTAGGCTCAGCTACAGAGTCCCTCTGTGGTGAATATTTGTATCTTTTAAAATGTCTTTTTGGATTTCATTATTTTATGTGTATGGGTCCCCCCACTCCCGCATGAATATCTGTGTACCATGTGTGGCTGGCTGTGTGCATGGAGGCTAAAAGAGAGCATCAGGGGACTGGAGAGATGACTCAGTGGTTAAAAGCACTTGTTCTTAGAGAGGACCCAGATTTGACTCCGAGCACCCACAGAGTGTCTCACAGCCATCTGTAACTCTAGTTCCAGGGGATCTGACACCATCTTCTGACCTCCTCAGGCACCAGGCACACACATGGTACACATACATACAGACAGACAGACAAAACACTCATAAAGTAAAATAAATAAATAAACCTTAAAAAATATTAAGAACTAGAGTTGCAGGTAGCTGTAAGCCACCAACTATGTCAGTGCTGGGAATTGAACCCAGGTCCTCTGTAGAGGCAGCCAATGCTCTTAGCTGCTGAGGCATCTTTCCAGCCCCAAATATTGGCATCTTGACCACATTGTGCACCTTATTAATGCCAAGACTATCTTACGCCCATTCTCCTGTTGTTTTATTTTGATGGCTTGGGATACAACCCAGGACCTCCAGATGCTACACATTCAGTGTTTTGCTAAACCACTCCCTCCCCTGTACCCCATTTTCCTATTTCCTGCTGACATCCTGAAAGACTAACCCAGAAGGCCTTGTTTATTATACCCTGTGCTCTCCAGGAAAACCATGTTGGGGGTTTTCTAGATCACAGCCCTGACATGGCTTTCTGGGATGCTCAGGTAAAGGTTTCATTAGCCTCAGGGGTGAGCCTTGGGCACATCAGCTTCACTTTTGTCAGACCCTTCCCATCACCACCTAGCTAATATGATTGGTTGTTTTGGCCAGTATTAAAAAGCATTTCATGCCGGGCGGTGGTGGCGCATGCCTTTAATCCTAGCACTCGGGAGGCAGAGCCAGGCGGATCTCTGTGAGTTCGAGGCCAGCCTGGTCTCCAAAGCGAGTTCCAGGAAAGGCGCAAAGCTACACAGAGAAACCCTGTCTCGAAAAACCAAAAAAAAAAAAAAAAAAAAAAAAAAATCATACTTAGGGGAAATGTGCTGGCCTGGCAGTGAGATGAGAACTCACTGCTCTGTGTTTGTTCTGTCGGCATAGAGTTTTAAGATTGACTTTGGGGGACGTGCGCTGCTTTTCCCCTTTCCCGTCTTTATTTTAATTACAAGCATTTTGATGTCTAGACAGGAAAAGTCTCCTCTTTGTCACCAGCACGATGGGGTTTCTGGGACTCTTCTAGGAAAATCTGACGTCCCCTGACTTGTGGGCGCTTGTGAAAGCAGGTTCATGCCAGGATATTCCTGGCCTCAGCAGTCTCACGTTCTGGAACCTTCTCTGGCAGTTTTATTCTGCCACTTCTGGAGTCTAGCTTTCCTTCAGGAGTTGCCTTGCCTTCTGAGGAGTTAAAGATGTTTTGCCTCTGTGGGAGAGTGGTCTTTGTTTCTTGTGGAAATCTAGAAGACAAGAAAAAAAAATAGAAGTGTCTTATTGCTTCACTATATTGTCCCCATCATCAGAATGTGTAGGTGGTGGGTTAACCTCTGTGAGAGATGGAATTGCTAATGTTTATTGAGTTTATGTGCTATGTGAAGTTTTTCCTTTTTATACATTTTGACTCATTTAATTCCCAAAACAAACCTTAAGGAGGTAAGTGTTATATTCCCTACGTAACAGAGGTGGAAACCAAGGCTCAAAGAGTAGATAACTTGTATAAAAAAGACACACCTAGGTTAGTTCGAAGGAGGACCAGGTAAATGTCTTGGAACGGCTTGGTGGGGCCTGGCCCACAGCAGCAGCCTTTGCCTTCAACCCGATGGATGACCTCTGTGCTTGGCAGTACCAAGAATACCCAGGTCAGCAGAAAGGTTGTGCAAGCTCCCAAGTCCTCTGCTTTCTAAGCCACAGACCCACACTGACTGCATCAGCCCTCAGGACTGTCCCCATGTCTCGAAGTGGCTCCCCTCCTAACCTCCAGCAGTGGACAGGTTGCCTCTCCTGTTCCTTCTTTCTGCTCCCAGCAGATGTTGGAACAAATGATCTAGGACCTCTGGTGTCTGCACCTTTGGCCGCTAGAAAGCCTTGCTGTTGTTAGTAGACGCCCCATAGACGCAGTCCAGAGGCAGTGCCCTCAAGTGGGAACGGACAGTAACTACTCAGCAGCTACTAAAGGAGTGTCATTCACGCTGGGACTCGGTTCTTCCACACAAAGCACTCACCCAAAACCCTATGCCAGCTGTGCACGTGACAAGTGGGCTCCTGTCCTAAAATCCTCGATTTCAGTCAGTGGAATTATTTGGGTCACTTATAAAGTAGGACACAATGGAACCAGGGATTGGCTAAAGCTGCCTGGTGAAGTCATCACTCCTATTTCTGCATCCTGAGGCAGCGACGTCCCCGCAGTGAGAAGGGAAGCCTGTGTGTGACCCAGCTGGCTAGATGCCACACAAACCCTGCAAGGCATTTCCACAATTTCCTCTTGAAGAAAACAGCCAGTCACAGCCTCACCTTAGGCTCTTCCCCTGAACTGGACTGAGGAATTGATTCAGGCCATCGGAAATGTGCTCCTGCTCACTCCTCCACCCATCCGTCCGTCCGTCCATAGGTCCATTCATGCATTATTTATCCAGCCTGCTGTATGCACTCACTGGAGACAGCCGTCGTTGACAGAGTGGCTTTGCTTGTAAGAGAGATGGGGGAAGGAAGGGAGTTTTCTCTTTGTTCCTAAGGGAGGAGGCAGCCCAGCCAGACAGGGGTCCCAAGGCCACCTTCCTGCCAGATATGCCCAAGGCTCCAAAGCCCAAGGTCGGCTGGTAATGAAAGTTTGTTCCTCCAGGACATCCCTAACCTCAACATCTTTACAGAAGCCAGAGATATTGTACCCAGCTGCAGCAGGACCATAGGAACAGTGGGGTTGGGCGCTGCCTGGTCCCCAAGCCCTGTGGCTGTCACAGCGCTCTTTCTTTCCCAGAGATCACCAAACACTGATGTAGAGGGGGTGCTTCTCTCTCTCGTCCCTGGCTTTCTTTGTTCCTTTTATCAAGGTCCATCAAGAAACCTAACTGCCATTGTATCTGTAACTGAGGCTGAGGCTAGTTCTGGATATAGTAAGATCTAGAAAGATGCCGTTCTGAGTGCACTAACCCAGCGTGCTACCCTGACTCACTCTGTTATTCCCATGCCACAGAGCAGAAAGCATAGACCCAAGGGGTTGATACTCAACCCAGAGTACATATGCCAGGAAGTGACCTGGCTGAGCCTCTGGCACCTTATGGTTGTCATCGGTGTATTTTGACCTCTGTGCTATGCCACATGGTTACCAATCTCTTCTGAGGACGATGCCCTCGGGTGGTTTCTGGGCTATTGTCTAGTCGGCTTTGCAGCCATATTGTTCCACCTGCGTCCTTGTTTCTGGAAGACGCTGGCTGTGCCTCCCTTGGGGAAGAGTAGGAAGCACCTTTCCTAACTGCCTCCATTAACTACAAAAAGCCAAAACGGTTGGGGTTGGTTGTGTGTGTTTTTCAGGTGGGCTGAAGGGTTTGTTCACTACAGAAAGTATCTTGGTAGTGAGTCACCTTTTTGATTTCAGTTCTGTTGTGCGTCGAATAAGCTAAAACCTGTTGACCCTAGAGGTCTTCCCTAGAAAAGCTTTGGATTCAGTTGCTCATTAGCATAAAGGAAATGGGAGGTGAAAATATTGTGGAGCACAGAGTGGCTAGACAGGAAGAGGCAGTAGCTGACCTCACACCCACGCCTGTGGGAAGCCTGCACCCACAGGGTTATTCCTGGAAACTGGGCTGCCTTGGGACCGTGGATATGAGGTCCATGCTTGTGGTATAGAAAATTCTAGACTTTGGAACCATTTATGAAAGAAAACCAGGGCTATCTGTTGAGTATTATCCTTAGGCCAGAAGCTATACTCTGGTGTTTTTCATGGAGGATGTGTGCCCTGGCCTCATGGAGCAAGCAGCCAGACTTAATCCTGCTTAGATGCAGGGGTGGGAGGTGGGGGGGTGTGGGGGCATGTTTGCCGCTGAGAACCAGGTGTCCTCCACCTCCCATAGTTCCCAGCTTGGTGGGCAGACTCTCCTCTCTTGCTCTAACCAGCTGGGAGAAATTCCATCCCTGAGGAGACATGGATCTGGGGAGAGAGTCGAACCCAGCACTACCCTCTGTCTCACTTCTACCTTCTGGGCCTGGTAATTACCAACTGGCTGAGTGCAAGGTGCCATACCTGAGGAAGGAGGCTGGGAGTGTAGCGTCCACTCTCTGCACCGGCACCACTGGGCAGCGGGTTGGAGCCGAAGGTGCCTGTTGTTGCGATGATTTCTACCCCTTTTCAGAACCTGTGGGAAAGTATCTTCTGACATTAGCCGCCACACTCACAGTTCACCTGTGCCTAACTGACAGGCCTCTCAAAGTTGCCCGTTTGATGAAATAAAAAAAAATCATATCATATTCTGTAACTAATACAGCAGCAGCTGCTACCACTGCTAGGCACTTCCCATGTGCCAGGGTTCCTTTGTTATGTTCCCTGGGATGGCCCTTGAGCCCACTCCCCTGCCCTGTGAGGCATCAGCTCAATTGCTCAAATTCACAGTGATAACTGGAGTGGGGCTAGGTAATGTGAGACTCAAGGGAGATCTTCCAGGATCTTCTCTCTGGTCACTGGCTCCACTGCCGTAAAGACCTGGCTGAGTTGTTCCCCTGCTGGTGACCACGTCTCTCCTCTGAGGAGGGTAGAATCTGAGAAGGAGGAGGAGGAGGAGGAGGAGGAGGAGGAAGAGGAGGAGGAGGAGGAGGAGGAAGAAGAAGAAGAAGAAGAAGAAGAAGAAGAAGAAGAAGAAGAAGAAGAAGAAGAAGAAGAAGAAGAAGATGATCAAAGATTTCTTGAGAGCCTGCCCTGCTTAGGCTGCCACTCCTGGGACCCTGGCCTCACCTTCCTGGCAAGGGTTACAACCTGGCCCTGGGCTTTCTAACCCAGGACCTCTGCAAGAGCAACAAGTACTCTTTCCATGTGAGGCCCGTGATGCCCCTGCCTCAGCTACTTGGTATTTCCCATGTTTACCTGGAAAGATGTCAGGATCCCTGCGGTCATGAGACCAAGCCAGGATGATAGTGGAGCAGTTTTTTGTTCCTCTGACCCAGCTCCCCTCTCGCCCTCATCAACACCATGCTGGGCGGGAGGCAACCAGCTGCTACCGTACCAGTTGCCAGAGAGTCCCAACTCCTGATCCAGTTATGGTTCTTGTTCTCAGATGAGCAGAGGGAGAGCTGTTTTTCAGAGAGAAAAGCATCCCTGACGACAGGTGGTTCTGTTTTCAGAATCGCTGCCTTTAGAGGGAAGGACTGCCTGCCAGCCGTTGCTGTTCTAAAACCCAGTTCTTTTGAGCCAAGAAACGTTGGCCTCCTCTGAGCCTCGGCTTAGAACCTGGATGGGCAGCAGGAATCTCGAGTGAGTCCGGCATCCTGCCAACCACAAAACAATGCTGGGGCTTAACTGGGTGCAGCCTGAACAGTTGAGGAAGGACTGTGCCGGAACCTGGGCAGCAGGGATAGGCCAATCACTGAAGTTTCTTAGAACCTCGTTCTAAGTCTGTGTTTTTGTTTAAGAAATTTTTCTAGCAGGGCTGGAAAGATGGCCCCTTTTGCACATGACCTGGGTTTGGTTCCCAGCACCTACAGGGTGACTCACAACCACCCATAACTCTTATTCCAAGGGATCCAATGCCCACTCCTGACCTCTGAGGACACCAGGCACACATGTGGCACACATACATACCTGCAGGCAAAACATTCATATGTGCAAAATAAAATTAAACTTACACATTTTTTCTTTCAGAGGCAATGTAGATGGATAAATACCATGACTATTGAAGCTGAGTAATGTGTTCACAGTGGTTATTACAACACATTCTCCTCTTCTTCCTGTTTTTGCTCTTTTTTTTTTTTTTTAACTTTTGTTCCTATAGCATAAATTTTCCAGAGTAAAGAAGTGAGTTATTTTTTGAACAGCAGTTAACAATGTTGCTTCTCTTGGCTCTAATTCAGACCAGAATCCTGTCAGGGCTTCATTGTGGCTCAGTTGCCAGGACAAGTAAGTAGCAACAGACTAGGCAGTCGGTAGAGAAGCCCCAGTCATAGAGACAGTAAGAATGGTAGTTGCCAGGACTGAGGTGGGCAGAAATCAGGAACTAGTGTTTCATGAGGACAGAGTTTCAGGTTTGCAAGGTGCTGGGTTCCGGAGAAGTGTGGTGGTGATGGCTACGGCTGTTGTCGAGTACGTAATATCACCGAACCGTACATTTTAAAATGGTCAGTTTCCTGTAATGTGGTTTTTAGTGTGTAACCACAGTCTTATTTTTTTTTCCCTCTAAAAGGAAAAGCTGGGGCTGAGGGGCTGACTCAGTGAGTACAGTGCTTTCAGATTTTTTTACTCCACACTGTATGGAGTAAAAGCGAGGCTCTGGAGCATGTGTCTGTGATCCCAGAGCTGTGAGGGTGGGAGGTAGAGACAGGGGGTCCTTGGAGCCTGCTGGCCAGCTACTCAGGCCTAATGAGCAAATTCCAGGATCATTGAGAAACCCTGACTCAAAAAACAAATAATATGGGAAGTGGTATAAGTAAACACCTAATATCTACTGAACCTCTTCACCCATGTGTGTAACCAGTCTTTTTTCTGTCCCGACAGCCAGCTCTGAAATAATGACATGGAGATTTACTATTAATTATGAAAGCTTGGCCTTAGCTTAGGCTTGTCCCACTAGCTCTTATAACTTAAATTAACCTATTTATATTAATCTATGTTCTATCACGTGGCTTTTACCTCTTTCCCATTCTACGTGTATAACTCATTCCACGTCTCCATGGCATCTCTGCCTACCCCCCCCCACATCCCCACCCTCCACCTAGATTCCTCCTCCTCTTCCTCTCTCTCTCACCAGAAATCTCACCGATACCTCCTGCCTAGCTATTGGCTGTTCAGTCATAGCAATACACCTTTACTCAGTGTTCAAATGTGTGCACACATGTTGTTCAAATATCCCACAACACGTGTGCACACATTTGAACACACACACACTCATCAGAGTGTGAGAGGAAGAGAGATTTCCCCCCCCCCAACCCGTAAGCACAGGATTCAGAGGCTGATGCCTGACAACTGCTAATAGCTCAAGGCTTGGGCTATGTAGTAAGATCCTGCCTCACACCATCCCCCGCACTACCACCAGGGGAGGAGGCAGGGAAAGAAAGCCAAGCTAGCCTGAAGCAGGATCAATAATGTCTTACCACTGTGGCCTCATGTTCAGAGTCCAGGCCAATAGAGCTGGAAAGATGGCTCCATACTTAGGAGCACTTGTTACTCTTGCAGAGGACCTGGGTTTAGTTCCCAGCACCCACACGGTGGTTCATAATCATCTATAATTCCATTTCCAGAGGATCCAGGGCTCTCTCCTGACCTTCAAGGGCAGCAGGCATACTTGTGATGCACATACATACATGCAGACAAAACATTCGTACATACAAGATAAATGTCTTTAAAATGAGCTTAAGCCAACCCAAGCATGGTGGCTCACATTGGTAATCCCAACTCTTGGGAGGCTAAGGCAGGAGAATTGCATGAATGTGAGGCCTGAGATACATAGTGAGTTTCAGATTAGACTAGTTTAAGAGACCCTATCTTAGAAAAAGTAAATGCAGCCGGGCGGTGGTGAGGCACGCCTTTAATCCCAGCACTCGGGAGGCAAAGCCAGGCGGATCTCTGTGAGTTCAAGGCCAGCCTGGGCTACCAAGTGAGTTCCAGGAAAGGCGCAAAAGCTACACAGAGAAACCCTGTCTCAAAAAACCAAAAAAAAAAAAAAAAAAAGAAGAGAAAAGAAAAAAAGAAAAAGTAAATGCTTTGGTGGAGGGGGGGTGTTTAGACCAATGGACTGGAATTCTGGTCATTAGCTGGCTGTTTAGTCCACTAGTGTGACCTGCCATGAATACCCCAGCTCTTTGTACACCGGCCTTGGGGTTGCCATTCAGTTAGCCAGGTGTGAAAATGGACATATGCAGTACTTTGCTTACATACCTGACCTTTGGGAACCACCGTGAGTTCCTTTATAAGTCCATGGTTGTTTTTAATCTCAGAACAGTGTCAAGAGGACTCTTGACTATTAAAATTGAGACAAGGAAAAAAATTAAAAGAAAAAGATGTATATGCATTGACAACATATATAAAATAGGCTTTTCTGCTCCGGTGTAACAATGTATCCAGGAAAGCTTCACCCGTGGATGACAAGCCAGTGAGACAAAGTTGTGGGGAAACAGGACATTTTGTCTCAAGGTATTATCACCTTGGCTTCACAGGCTCCTTGTGAATCTCACCGGCAAAGGGGGAACTCTTTAGAACAGAGAGAACCTATGTCCCCATCTTAGCCAAGCAATACAAGCTGGCTTTCTGTTGCTGGGATACATCGACTAGATCTGTAAATCCCAGTATGACTCAGCAAGGAGGAGTGGGCACCTCTATGCTTCCCTGCACACTGTTCAAAATGTGTCTATCCACAAGGAAACAATCCAGCCAATCAAGAATGGAGAACACTTTAAAATATAGCTGGACTCCGTGTTCTCAAAACACTAAGATTTAAGACTGAAAGATTTTAGACTCTTGGTGTGAACCTAATTTGGCTCTGGGATCCAAAACAAAGGAGGATAGTAAATATGTTTTCAGAACGCCTGGAGCAAATCAAATGTGGACTGAACATTAAAATGTTATTGCATGCAGGTTTGTAATCCCTCCCCCTCCCAGTGCTTGAGAGGTAGAGGCAAGAGGACCAGAGTTCAAGGACAGCCTCAACAACATAGTGAATTTGAGGCTATTCTGGGCTACATGAGACCCTGTCTCAAAAACAAAAGATAAGCTATTGCATTAGTGGTGGTGTATTAGTGCTATTAATGTCTTGCCATTTGTAGAAAAATGTCCTCAGGAGGAGATGCTGGGGTGCTGGGGGGTAGTAGCATAGCCCATCTATAACCTGCAATGCCCATATTTTCTATACAACACACAGAAGCAGAGTAAGTATGGACCAACTGTCTGCAGCTGGGTGAAGGGTTAGGTGTGGTCCTCATTTTCTCATTTCTATGGAGTAAAAGGCTTTGAAAAATCAAAAGGGTACCAAGGAAGTTGAGGAGAGCCTGGCCTTTATCTGACTCCCGCTTGGGTCCCAGCATCTCTCCAGGAGCAGCCCTGAAGACTTTTTGGCAACTGTTTTCTGCACATTTTGCTCATAAGGAGTCAACAGCTAAGTGTAATGGTGCTTGGTGGTGGCAGCACCTGGGACAAAGGGCTAGGCCACTTAAGGCTGTGGGAGGAGGGGAGGAAATGTCTGCTGGGCACGTGCACTGCTAGGCAACTCAGAACCATTCCTGACTGCTAAGTGTATCTGTGTTGGGAAACAATGTGTATGCTGAAGTCATTGTGGCCAGCAAAAAGGAGCAAGGATTCTGAAGCCACTTCTGGGGATAAAGACCAAATCTCTAATCATCTTTTTTTTTTTTTTTTTGAGCCCTGGGGATGCTTAGGGTTCCTTTGAGGACTCAGCATGGTGAGGCACAGTGCATTCTGTGTACTGGGCGCTGGTGAAGCACTTTCCATTCTGCAAGCTCATTCTCTTTCCACATGGGGTATATTCCTAGTCATAAACAAAAGAACAGCCTGGAGGGTTTCATGCCGCAAGCGCCAGAGCAAACTCATTGAGGATGCAGGCCCAGCCCTGCCTGGCTGTAGCCTGCAGTGTGGAGGGTCCCCAAGAGGCCTCCCCACTTGTATGGGGAGTAGAGGGAACCAGGGAAGTGAGATCCCTTCTCCCTAAGCCACGACCCCTCCTTTGGGGGTTAATCCTCTGAGGCCTGGTAGCAAGGCTCTGAAAGGTTTGAAAAGCAGGGAGGGAGGGGCAGAGGCAACTAATCTGATTGAAGACATCAGCTGGTGCCTCCAGATAGGTGGCTGGCTGCCAGCAGTGCTGCTCCAGGGTCTCAGGGCCACCCTGAGCACAGTGTATCATCCTGCCTGGGCTGAATACCCTGCCATTTTATGCCTCCCCAGCCCTCCCCCCCAAAAAACCCTCTTGGGGACGAGGGTGTGACTCAGTGGTAGAGCACTTCCCTTGTATGTGGGAGGGTGCGAACTCAATGATTAGCACCAATTGGGTGTGGGGAGTCATATCTGTTAGTATATGTTGCCAAGATTAGCTCAGTTCTGTATAAGGTTCAGGGAAAGCTGGGCAGTTGGGTGGCGGGGGTGGGGTGGGGTGGGGTTGTAGCTGCTTTTAAATGATTATTAAAATATATGATCTTGCCTGTTGCACTCTTGTAGTTACTGAATAGACTTGTCTTGAAAAGGGGTCAGGGGCTGGAAAGATGGTTCAGTGGTTAAGAGCATGTGATGTTCTTGCAGAGGACTGGTTCCCAGAACCCACGACCATCTTTAACTGCAGCTCCAGGGGATCTGATACCCTTTGGATCCTGACAGCACCTGTAGTCATGTTCACATAACCACACTCAGACAGAGCCAGCCAGCCAGACCGACACACACACACACACACAATTAAAATTACTAAAAAACAGAGTATGATACACACCTTTAATCCCAGCACTCGGGAGGCAGAGGCCAGCGGATCTCTGTGAGTTTGAGGCCAGCCTGGGCTACAGAGTGAGACCCAGGACAGGCTCCAAAGCTACAGAGAAACCCTGTCTCGAAAAACCAAAAAAAAAAAAAAACAAAAAAAAAAAATCCTGTCTCAATAAAACAAAAAACGAAAAGACTAATAAAAATAAGAAAATTTTTAAACTTAAAAAGTTAAATGAATATATGGTCATTGGAGAAAACCCTAGGGAATATGGGAATATTAAACTCCCCAGAGAAAGTACAAACAGTATTCAGTTCCAGTGACCAGAGAGAACCACCCATCCATTCATTTGTCTACCTACAGGAGGCCTTAGAATCGGGTGGTAGTGATTCATGTTAACATGGCCTTTCAGCTAAGCTTTGAAAGACACAGGATGAGAGAGAATTAAAGAGCACTCCGCAGGGGAGGGTCATCGGTCCATGGACTGCGTCCTGCTGTGATGAGGAGGAAGGCCTGGATATGAGGCTGCAGACACCAGTAGGTCCCAGATTGCAGCTGTAGAAGAAGCTCCTCCCCCTTGGACAGTTTGCCCTTGCACTTACCTCTGCCAGCTCTTCCGTGGGGGTGCATGCTCCACAGGCAGCACCATTGCGGCCACACACTGCACTCTGGGAGGAGATTGCCCTTGACCAGAGTAGTCTCTGCATCCTCCCTGTGGTGTATCCACTTCCCCGCTCTGCTTCTGAATTCATGTCCATCCATCTTTCCCCTCTTTGAAGGCTGTTCCTGGCTCCCTAATGAGACAGATCTCGGGCTGCCCAGAGTTTCATTTTGCTTTGCAGTGGCATCCTTGCATTTGGAATGGGTGTGTCTGCAGAGCAGCCTCGGGTGGGTGGGTACGTCTTACCTTTCTGGGGAGATGGAAAAGCTGGTGACTAATTGGGTCAGGGAGTCCATTGCCACAGCCATGAGCAGGTACACAAAGGTACTTGTGCCCTTCCCAACACATTTGCTCAGCAGCTCCTCTGCACCCTATAAGGCTATTCAGAGATCACAGGTGACCAGGCCACGGCTGACTCTCAAGGGACTCAGGGAAGGAAGGCTTACTGGAGGCAGTAACTTGGAAGGAAGGTGAAGAACACCAAGCTTGGCCGAATGAACAGAGGGGATGAAGATGGGTATTCCAGGCTACAGAGCTGTGCAGACAAGGCCAGGAGACACAGTGCTTTTGAAGAACTGCCAGTGGTGGGGGTCCACTGCCAAATGTGGAGTGGTACCCCCAGAAAGGAGTGCTGAGTCTGGAGGTTTCCAGCCGGCAGAGCCTCACAAAGTGGGCCTGCCATGTCTCCCAGTAGCTTCTGGTCTTGACCCTCAATGCAGAAGCCCCTCTGTTTCTGGCTATTATAACCCAAGGCTTAAAACCTGCACTTTTAACCATCTCTCAGAACCCCCTGGTATATGGTCAGGCTCCCGTTGTCCACAGCAGCACCTCCTAATGATTCCTTTGGGGCTTTCTTCCTTTCCCCCTTTCCTTCCCCAATTTGCTGGTCTTTTCTGAACTCACCTTCCAAGCAAGCTGTGTCCTAGGCAACCCAAACTAAAACTACGATGGTTAGAATATGAGTCCCATAGAGGACAGTGGAGGGCGGCGGACAGGCTCTCCTGCACACAGAAGGATGGGGTCAGACTTGCCGTTATGACTCTGCCTGAATTGGTGAGGGCTGGACAGGGAATGTGGGAACCTCGCCCCTAGAACCTCAAGGCTGCCCGTGGCTGCTCTCCAGCGCCTTCGATGTTCTTGGCACCTATCTGAGCATTAGTGTGCGGGTTTTTTCATGGGCTCAAACAAAAGCCTTACTTACAACTGGGGCCACAGAGAGATTGAGACGCCTCATCCTGACCACACAACAGGAAGTGATGGCTTCGAGATTCTCGATCCAAATGTGTCCTTTTTGTTCCTAGGCAGTTCCTCCTGCCTGTTGCTTTCTGTCACCTTTGCCAACGCCATCCCGATATCCCAGGGGAGAAATTGCTATCCTGGGTTCAGTTTCCTCTAGTGAATTCTGCTTCTGCCTCACTGTAGGTAAGTTTGAGGACAGGGAAGACCGTGTGCCCAAATTGGAGCAGATAAACAGTACGAGGATCCTGAGCAGCCAAAACTTTTCCCTCACCAAGAAGGAGCTGCTGGCCACAGAACTTCTGCTCCTGGAGGCTTTCAGCTGGGACCTCTGCCTGCCCACACCTGCCCACTTTCTGGACTACTACCTCTTGGCCTCCATCAGCCAGAAGGACCACCACTGCCACACCTGGCCCACCACCTGCCTCCGAAAGACCAAAGAGTGCCTGAAGGAGTATGCCCACTACTTCCTGGAAGTTACCCTGCAAGGTGAGAGCACAGAGGCAGTGGGGGACGGGGGAGCCCTGGGGCTGGGATGGAGTGGCTCAAGAGGGGTGTCATCCAGAGAGGGCCTTCTTTCATGCCCGGAGTCCCCACACCATATCACTCCCCTTTTGCAAAGAAATGCAAGGATATACCCAGGGTTGCAGAATAACATATAAACAAAATAGCAGCTTACACAAAAGCACCTGGTACCCAGAGACTAGCAGCTCACCTGGGAAGTTTGCTTACGGGAACCTAGAACCTTTCAGGTGATTTAAGTCACACAAACTCACAAGTGGCTCGGTCCCAAAGAGCTGCCATCACAAATTAAATAGGGTTTGGGGGGAGGTGACAGTGTTCTTCTCATCTGCGTTAGCAGTAAGTTGGCTTCTGTGGGGGCTGGGAAGACAGCTCCGGTGATAATGTGCTTGCTGTGAAAGCATGGGGAGTTCTGAGTTCAACATGCAGAACCCACATAGAAATCCAGACATGGTGACACACACACCTGTAATCTCAGAGCCAGGGAGGCGGAGACAGGAGAATCCCGTGTGCTTGCCAGTACGAAACCCTCTCTCCAAGAGCAAGGTAGAGGGCGCCCAAGGAGCGGCACCCGAGGTTGACCTCTGGCATCCATGTGCACACCTGCAAATATGTACACCCGGGAGCAGGGGGTGCTGGGGCTGGAGAGATGGCTCCGAGGTTAAGATCACTGACTTGCTCTCCCAGAGGTCCTGAGTTTCATTCCCAGCAACCACTTGGTGACTCACAACCATCTATAATGAGATCTGGTGCCCTCTTCTGGCATGTAGGCATACATGCAGGCAGCATATTGTGTGCATAATAAAAAAATCTTTTAAAAAAAAAACTGTGCACCCACACACATGAAAACACACAAGTTACCCTGTTTGGAGAAAAACAATAATCTCTCTCACACATGCTCTCTCTCTCTCTCTCTCTCTCTCTCTCTCTCTCTCTGTCTCTGTCTCTCTCTCTGTGTGTGTGTGTGTGTGTGTGTGTGTGTGTGTGTGTGTATAAGTGTGTGTGCACACACACAGAAGCCAAAAGAGGGCAATAGGCCCATCACTCTCCAGCCATTCCATTGAGGCAGGGTCTCTCCTTGAACCTGGGGCTTGCTCCCAGCTAGGCTAGAAACCAGTCAACCAGTGTTCTTCCTGTCTCTGCCCTCATCAGAGATGGGGTTGCAGGCAATGGCAGGATGCCCAACTTGTTTTGTGGGGGTTGGGATCCTTCTCCATGAGTATAGAGTAAGCACTCTTTAAAGGTGCATTTCTGCAGCCCTCCAAACCAGGCTTTTAAATCTAGATGTTAGGTGAGATGCTGGTCAGAAACACTGTTGATATATCTGCCCAGTGACACACCACAAGACAAAATAGCCCAGAGCAGGGATAGCGATGATTTTCCATTATCCAGCATTGGTTGAGCACTTACTGTATACCTTCCTGCAGACCTTTGTGCACATGAACTCATTTGAACTTCACAGTGACCCTGTGCTGGCTAGTTTTATGTCAGCTTGACACAAGCTAAAGTCAACCCGAGAGAAGAAAGCCTTAACTGAGAAATGTCTCCATAAGATGGGGCTGTAGGCAAGTCTGTAGGACATTTTCTTTATTAGTGATCAATGGGGGTAGGCCGAGCCCATTGTGGGTGGTGCCATCCCTGAGCTGGTGGTCCCGGGCTAAAAGTAGGCTGAACAAGCCAGGAGAAGCAAAGCAGTATGCAACACCCCTCCATGGCCTCTGCATCAGCTCCTGCCTCCAGGTTCTTGCCCTGTTTGAGTTCCTGTCTTGGCTTCCTTCAGTGGACTCTATATAAGTCAAATAAAACCTTTCATCCCCAAGTTGCTTTGGTCATGGTGCTTCATCACAAAAAATAGTAACCCTAGCCGGGCGGTGGTGGCACACGCCTTTAATCCCAGCACTAGGGAGGCAGAGCCAGGTGGATCTCTGTGAGTTCGAGGCCAGCCTGGTCTACAGAATTGAGTTCCAGGAAAGGCTCCAAAGCTACACAGAGAAACCCTGTCTTGAAAAACAAAACAAAACAAAACAAAACAAAAAAAAATAGTAACCCTAATAAGACAGACCCCTTTCAAAGTAGTCTCAGTCATTCCCATTTTATAAATGAGGAAATGTATACTCAAGAAGTGAAATCACTTCCCCAAGGCCATTGCCAGCATTTGAAGCTGGAAGTCTGACTCTGTGACTCTACTTATAATTATACCACTCTAACTGATGGATACTTTCAAAGGTGAAACTTCTAGTAATAGAAAGTTATGAGCAATTGATAACAGATAGTAATGCACTGGACCCTTAGTATCATCATTGAAAAGTATAGGAATGCTCATTGTATCCAGTCACCATAGCTTCAGATGTCTTAATGGAACATAAAATTTCTTGGGTTGGTGAGGTTGCTCAGTGGAAAGATGGGGCTGTTTGATCCCTGACTCTCACTTGGTGTAAGGAAAGAATCGACTCCCTCTGACCTCCACATGTATGAATATCGGACACTTCATGTGCCTACACAGTAACATAAATAAATGTGATTTAGTCTTTTTAATGTTACTTCATAAACCTAGACAAAGTTATGAATATCAAACTTGTACAGCGATTCATTTGGTTTTTATCCGATTTCTAGTGTCTGCTGAGGACCAGACATGGTTGCTATGCACACAGCCTTTAGTCAGACTCTGTCTATTAATAATAATCAAAAAAAAGAATAGAGATCTTTGTGGTTCTGTTTGTAGCCCATCAGCAAGCACCTTTACAGCATTCTGGGAGCTGTAGACATTTTGAAAAATTGTCCCTCTAGGCTGATGCCGGAAGCCACAGACTGCACGCCAAAACCTTTAAGACCCAACAATGGCACCTGGTCTCTTCTTACCCCGTTTGTAAAAAGCCAGCATTGCATAGTCCTTCCTTGAACTGACTCATTTGTCTGCTGTTGGGCGGACCAAGCAGGAGACTCCATGGAGATGCTTTCCAGTGTTACACCCTCTGCAATTCTCTTTCAGATCATATCTTTTACAAGTTCCAGCCTTCTGTGGTTGCTGCAGCCTGTGTTGGGGCCTCCAGGATCTGCCTTCAGCTTTCTCCCTACTGGACCAGAGACTTGCAGAGGGTCTCGAGCTACTCCCTGGAGCATCTCAGCACATGTATCGAAATCCTGCTGGTGTAAGTTCTCTCCTGGTTGGCTAAGTCTCTGAAATATTGATCTTCTATTTGCCCTTGGGGCCCCACCCCGGTTGGGAGGGGCGCGGTGTTCCTGAGTCTGGGACAGATGGTAGTTCCCCCAGGTAAGGTGTTGGTTGTAAAGGAGCAGAATGCCCCCTGACAGAAGTGGTATTGTGGACAGCGGAGGGGTGGGGGTATGGCAGTAGCCATCCCAACTATAATCCTTGGGAAGCTCAAACAGGAGGATTGAAAGCTGGAGGCCAGCCTAGGATAAATAGTGAGACTCTGTCTCAAAAGAACTAAGAAGTGGGGCTTAGAGAGTTGCCTATTTCTCTTTGTGTTTTTAGGATTAGAGAGTGAGGGGAAAGAGGAGTGGGGCTGGGGACACCTGCTCCTATATGTCTGGACTCATCCTATCATTTTTTTTTTTTTTCGTTATTGAGACGGGGTGTCATGTAGCCTAGGCTAACCTCAATCTCATTATGTAGCTGGTGGGGTATCCTGGAACTTCCCATCTTCCTGCCCCTTGCTCCTGAGTGCTGGTATTATAGATGTGTGCCACCAGGCAAGTACTCTTATCAACTGAACTCCATCCTGTTTGGGCTGATTTCTAATGTCCAGTGTGATTTCGTGAACGATCATGAATTCATTCTCTCATGGAGTTCCTTTTCTCAGGCAAGCTGCAAAGCTGATCACTTAGCCAAGTCCAGAGTGGCTTCAACTAAGAGGTCACAGCCTCCTTTCAAGGGTCATCTTAGATCTAACACTGTGAAATAGAGATTGGCAGCCCAAGAGGTCTATAATGCCTGTCAGGAGGAGGGCAGACAGGACAGAACAGCCCTTAAGTGGCTACCTCCAGTCAACTCCCTCTTCTGCTAACGGATAGTAATGACCTCTGTGTACTGGCCTAATCGATCAGGGGTCTGGGAGGCAGAAACAAAAGTCCTTCAGCCCCTGAAGAGCCACCTCTCAGCTTCCCAATGTGAGCAGCTTGGCTGTGCTACCTGAGTCCTGCTCTGAAATGTTAGTCCTGCTCCCTCGGCCGTGTCTTGAATCGTATGCTTTTAGAAGTCCCCAAGTCAAGCTTGGTGGTGGTGGCGGTGGCGCACGTCTTTAATCCCGGCACTGAGGAGGCAGAGGCAGGTGGAGCTCTGTGAGTTTGAGGCCAGCCTGGTCTACAGAGTGAGTTCCAGGACAGCCAGGGCTACACAGAGAAACTCTTCCCTCAAAAAGCAAAAAATCCCCAAGTCAGAACACAGCTTGTTTTGGCAACTGATGGCTACTCCATTATCAGTCGCCAGGCCAGCCCTGTTTCTCATTGCCGGCTGTCACCCTGGGAAATCCTTGCTCAAATAAGTTCTAGACTCCATAGGCTCCTTTCTTCCAGATGACTCTGTCTTTACTTTCTCAAAAAGTTTTGTTCGTTTAAGATGGGGGAAAATAACAAAAAGTATCCACTGTGTCCCCTCTTTTCAAATGTTTCCTTGGTGTCCAGAAGCTAAGGATTTTCCCAGCTGGGGACAGAACCAGCCCAGAAGAACCTAGAGAGTAGTGCTGGTATTCTGCCAAGTGCTGGAATGCAGAGGTGAAGAGAAGCAGATGGGACCCAAATTACCCTCTGAGGTTTTAACAGCCCAGATGTGTTGGTACAGGGGCTTCAAGGACAAGTTCAGCTGATCTTGCACAGGATCAGAGAGGTGGGACGGAAGCAGCTCCAAGCTGAGACCTGGGGCCAGAGTCTAGCTGGTGAGCAAGCGAGGCTGTGTTGTAGCTTGCCATCACAGACTGGTATAGCATGGTGCGCCATTCTCCCAGTCCCACCTACTGGGAAAGGTAAGCAGGTGTCTGGCGACATTTTCTCTCCAAGGCTCACCTGAGTCTTTTCCTTTCAGAGCATATGACAATGTCCTCAAGGATGCAGTTACAGTCAAGAGCCAGGCATTGGCCATGGTGCCTGGCACATCACCAGCTCCCACCCAAGTGCTGTTCCAGCCGCCCGCCTACGCTGCGCTCAGCCAACCACCGCCAACACTAGCCCAGTTCCAGAGTCCAGCGCAGGACTTGTGCTTGGCTTATAGGGACTCCTTACAGGCCCATCGCTCAGGAACCCTGCTCTCAGGAGACACTGGTCCATCCCTCCACACCCCATACCCAACCCTCCAACCCTTGGATATGTGTCCTGTGCCCGTCCCTGCATCCCTTAGCATGCAGATGGCCATTGCAGCTGAACCCAGGCATTGTCTTACAGCCACCTACGGAAGCAGCTACTTCAGCGGGAGCCATATGTTCCCCACAGGTTGTTTTGACAGCTAGGCCACATTTGGACCACATGGAGAACCCTGGAAGACCCAGACCGAAGAAGTGAGCACCTAAGAGGGCGAGTTCAGCCAGGTGAGGCAAAGAACCTAGTACCCTTCAATAGTGAGGGTCTGTGTGCTTTAAACAAACAAACAACCCAGAGTAAACATCTAGGGACATACCTCACCCAGCAGCATCTCTCTGGGAACCTCTTCCACCAGTGTCTGGAGGACAAAGACATGACTCTGTGGCCATTCACTCCCTTGAGCTGGGGGATCCAGTGGAGCACATCAGGCCTGATGAGAGGCTTGGACATTGAGGACCGCATCAATGATCAGTAACACATCTGGACTTTTCAAAGACTACTTTTCACAGCTATGCCACTGAAAAAGAAGGGGCAGTTGGGCGGTGGAGGCACACGCCTTTCATGCAAGCACTCAGGAGGCAGAGGCAGGCAGATCTCTGTGAGTTCGAGGCCAGCCTGCTCTACAGAGTGAGTTCCAAGACAGCCAAGGTTACACAGAGAAACCCTGTCTGGAAAAAAAACAAACAAACAAAAGCAAAGAAAGAAAGAAAGTAGTGGCACCTGGCATATCCTCTGTGTCTCTAGAAGATCCATCCTGAGTGTTTCTCTCCTTAGCTCCACACCAAGGGCCCCATTCCCCGGGTTTATGCCTGAGCACTGGCCCCTGGAGGCACAGTGGCTATCTTGCCCTTTTGTTTTTGAACCCAAAACCTTTTTTGTCCTTCTCGAGATTTCACATGCTGCTGCTTCTTCCCGGAACAATCTAGCTTTCTATCCTGCAAAAAAAAAAAAAAACAAAAAAAAAAAAAAAAAAAAATCTTGTTTACATACTGTGTCAGGGATTTTGTGATACTTGAAAATTCCGTAGGAGAAAGAAGTTGGAATTGCCACACTGTCTGTCCCATGTTGAGGCTGTATCTTTTACGAACCCAGCTTGTGAGCAACTGGTTGGTGGGTAAGAACAGCAAGGAGAGAGAGCACCTCCCAGGCTCGTGGCTCTGAAGAGTCCGCCCCTGGGATGCTAGGGCCACTTCTTCACCTGTTGAACTTGGATCACTGCCCCCTGGTGGGGGGCGGTTGTGGAAAGGAAGACAAAGGTTTGAACCGGTTGGTCCTCACTTCCCTCCACCACACACAGGCTTGTAGTGCTAAGGGTGAACCGCCCCCAGCTTTGTTTGAATTTGGCCAATAATAAAGGGTAATAATACTGTGGAATATTTGAGAAGTGGGGTGGGGATGGGGGACGAACATGGCCTATGACACCAGCATTGACAGGCAAGGGATTGCTGGAGCAAAAGCCGGTGTCTGGAGATCTGCAGTGGGAGGGCTCAGGAAGACTGTCACCATGTGCAATATGTTAGGACTGACTCAGACCTAGCCTGTGCTTAGGATGTTCTTGTGGTTGGTTTTGTTTTGTGTCAGGGGACATGCTGTTCACCCATCAGAATTGGGAGGGAGGTGCAGAAGACCACAAAAACAAATTTTAGTTTTGGTTTTGAAAAGATTGTGTCTTGGGTTTTTTGGGTTTTTTGTTTGTTTTTTTGTTTGTTTGTTTGTTTTTTTTTTTTTATTTTCTTTTTTCTTTCTTTGGCAGTGGGGGCTGGGGGGAGGGTCCTTTAATTTTGAGACAGGTCTAATGTAGCTAAGGCTAGCCTCAAACTTAGTACATAGCCAAGGCTGGCCTTGAACTCCTGATCCTCGTGCTTCGGCTTCCCCTGTCTGCCACCACACCTTGCCTCCCATCTTGGTTCTCTTTGACTCATTTGCCAAGCCAAGAGACCGCAGCAGGGACGGCCAGGGAGGCGGCCACAGGCTGCCGAGCCGGATGCGACAGTGATGAGACTTTTCTGAGCGGATGGATGTCTCACGGGAAGTGAATAAGAAAAGAGCTGGATGCAGATGAGGCGCCACCGTTTTGTCAGTTAGCATAGGAACCTGCACATTTGTTTGTTATTTTTTGTGTTTTTGGCTCCCACCCCTTCACCCCTATTACCAGCCTCTTTGTATTTATGTGCAACTGGTTTGGAGTTATTGTATCTGTCTGTGCTGGGCTGGGGCTTGGGAGAAACATCTCCACTGGGGCCCCAGAGCTAGCCTGATTCCCAGGACCAGGTGTCCTGCAATAAATACATCACCTGCTCTTGGTCTCTTCCTTCTTTGTCCGGACATCTCTTTGCAGGCCAACCCTTCCCCTCCTCTCTCTAGCCCACCTCTGTGGGAGTCTTCCCTGGATGAGATGTTACAGAGGTCAAGGGGGTTATGAGTTTTCTCATTGCTGTGATCAGATGACCCGATAGAACAACCTAAAGGAGAAAATGTTTGTTTCAGCTCCTGGTTTGAGAATGCAGTCCACTGTGGCAGGGAAGCCATGGTGGGCAAGAACAGCTGTGATGGCTATGGAAGGAGTATGAGACTGCTTGCTCACATCTCCATGGATCAGGAGCAAAGATGGGACAGGAAGTAGAGCCAGGCTATCAATATCAAGGCTGGGTCCCTAGAGATCTATTCCTGCTAGCTAGGTCCCAACTCCAAAAGGTTCCACAACCTCCCAAGACAATGCCACCAACTGAGGACCAAATGTTCCAACAAGTGAGCCTGTGAGGGACATTTTACAATATTGGAGACATCAGCAGCAGCACACCAGCTACTCTGGACCTGAGCCCTTCCCTCTAAGCAGGAACTGGGCTTCCCTGGGCAAAGGAGTATGTGTTGGTTGTTTCTACTCTTTGGGGGGCCCACCACCCAGCTCCCAAATAAATCACACAGAGAGGCTTATTGTTTCCTATAAAGAATAAGTTTGGCCTTAGCTTGACTTATTTCTAGCCAACTTTTCTTAAATTATCCCATCTACCTTTTGCCTCTGGGCTTTTACCTTTCTCTATTTCTGTATACCTTTCTTTCTTCTTACTGCATGGCTTGCTGGGTAGCTGGGTAGCTGGCCCCTGGAGTCCTCCTCTCACTCCTAGATCTCCCTCCTTTTCTCTTTCTTCTCTCTGTTTGCCAGCCCCGCCTATCCTTTCTCCTGCCTTGCTATTGGCCATTCAGCTCTTCATTAGACCAATCAGGTGTTTTAGACAGGCACAGTAACACAGCTTCACAGAGTTAAACAAACGCAACATAAAAGATTGCGGCACATCTCTGCATCATTGAAACAAATGTCCCACAGCACAAACAAATGTAACACATCTTAAAATAATATTCCACAACAGGAGTATGTGAAGCTTGACCTTCCAACTCTACTCCTGCATCAATCAACACTGTCCAGAGGCAAACCAATAATAGATTCACTGCAGGGAATTGAGTTGCACAGCCATGGAAGCTGGCAAACCCAGAATTTTTGGAGTGCATGCCAGCAGGCCGAAGAGGCTGCTACAGCAAGTCAAGTCTAAACTTTGCAGGGTGGGCCAGCAAACCAGGAACTTGGGCAATTTCTTTATTGCAGCCCGGAGGCAAAATTCCTATTCTTTGCTCTTAAGGCCTTTCCCTGGTTGGAAGGGACCCACTCCCCTGCTGTTCTTGAAGTCACACATCTAAGAAATAATCACACCTGGAAAAAAATCTTCACAGCAACAACTAGACTAGTTGTTGTTTTTGTTTTTATTTTTGTTTTTGTTTTTTTGTGGGTTTTTTTTTTTTTTGAGCTGAGGATCGAACCCAGGGCCTTGTGCTTGCTAGGCAAGCGCTCTACCACTGAGCTAAATCCCCAACCCATTGTTTTTGTTTTTAATCAAGTAACTGAGCACCATAGGTTCCCAAGGTGAGCCCACATAATTAACTATGGTCAGTCACTGTTGGGAGACAAATTGGCCAGCTCCTCCCAACCTGTCTTCTTACCTACTAAAATGGGCATGGTGACAGCACTTGCCTATTGGGGTCTCGTGATCAACAATATAATGTACACCAAGGCCAGTACCTCCTAATAAGAGGTGGTTATTATACAGCTCCTCAAAATTAGATGAAGTGTTATTTATTACAACAATAAAGGCATATTGTTTGCAATAACAGCAGACTATGTTGCCCAGGCTGGTCTTGAACACCTGTGTTCAACTGACCTTCCCATCTTGGCCCCCCAAGTAGCAAAGACAGATGCAAGAGGACACTGCCTGGCTAAGACACCTTCCAAGGGCTGGGAATGAAGCTCGGTGGCAGGGCTGAGTACTGGGTGGCAGTGTACTTGGCTAGCATGCACAGAGATCTGGTCACAGCTCCCAGCAACACAGAAGGTGGAAAAGTCAGAGAGAGAAAGAAGAAAGGGAAAACAGGGGCCGAGGAGATGGCTAAGTGGGTAAGGTGCTCACCGTACAAGAGTGAAAACCTGAGGTCAGGTCTCCAGAACACACATCTCTCTTTATGTGCCAGATACAGTAGTGTACGTCTGCAATCCCAGCACTTAGACAACAGGATGGGAGCTGGAGATGAGACTCCCCAGATGCTGCAGCAGTAAATAAGAAGAGACCTAGTCTCAAGCAAGGACCAATACCAAAAGTTCCCTCTGACCTCCGCACATGTCATGGCGTGGATCCACTCACAGGAACACATACATCATACATAAAATTTTTTTTAAAAAAAGGTAAAACAAGCCAGCCATGGTGGCCTGTGCCTGTAATTCTAGCACTCAGTGGGATCAGGCGGGAGGTTTATGACTTTGAGGGCCCGCCTGAGCTACACTGTGAGACCCTAAGTCAAAAACCACAATGTGTGTGCTAGAACTATGGTGGAGAATGTCCCAGTCCACTCTTCCTGGCCCCTCTCCTCAGTCCTGCAGGAAAACCATTGTGAGAGCTGCTGTCATGTGGGGTTAAGGGGTATTCACCCAGCACAGATGCCTTGCTGAGTGACATTTTATGACATGAAGATTAGGACCAGACTGTGAAGGACATTTGGGGACCATGTCCATTGGTAGAGAACTGGAACACTCAATCCCTGCACACAAGACTCACTGAGGCAGGGAGCTCTAGGTTTGGAGGATGCCGATAAAATAAATTGAGTTTACCAAGAACAGTGGATTCACTTTGGACACATTCTTTCCTGTGGCTTTACTCCCCATCTGTTACCATGGAGACCATTGAACTTTTGGCCTGAGATGAGCTCTAGGCAAAGCTGAGCCACAGAGTCACAGCTCCAGCCTTCAACCAGAGGGATCACACAGACATGGGTATTCTGTTTAAGACTTTGTTGCCATACCAGATCATGACTAGAAAAGGTTAAAAAAGCAGAGATGGCCAGACATGGACACACACACACACACACACCTTTAATCCCAGCAGACAGACTGATCTCTGGATCTCTGGGTCAGTCTGCATAATGGGTGCCAGGGCTACCTAGCAGGACCCTGTCTGTAAACAAAAACAACAGCCACAAAGCGTGGAGAAGGCCTTAAAGGCTCCCCCAGGCCTGCTATCTCCATGAATGCGGCAGATCAGACATGCACGAGCTGCAGAATGACCTGGAGTCTTCTCTAATTGGGATGAAACACAGAATCAGCATGTTTAGTCAACTTCCTCATAAATACAGATGTGAGAATTCTTCAGCTATCCAAGGATTAAATGTGCAAGGCCTGGCTGCCATCCTCAGAGGAGAATCCACATCTGGACCCTGTGAGTTCTCAGCTTCTCTGTTGTACTAGGTATGGGAGCACACGCCTTTACTCCTAGCCCTCAGGAAGCTGGGGAGTAAGATCTCAAAAAACAAAAAACCTACCTTGGTTCTATATAGTATTTCTTTGAGCTGGGAGCTGTGTGAAGGGTGGAGACAGCCAGACTCCTTTTCCAAGGAGAGCCTGCTTCCTTCTAGGATCATACTATAAATGCCTGGTCCCTGACTGCAAAGCTATTTGACCTCCCGTCTGGACTGTTCCCACTTCACCCCGTTGAGATGGACTCCTTTCTCATCGTTCCAGCAAACTGCAGCCAGAGTCACACAGGGACCTGCCTCTGCCTCCCAAGTGCTGGGAGAACACTCCAGAGAACATTTAGTGATAATCAAGAGATACAATGTGTTCCTGTAACTGAGGGTATCTGCTCTGGGTACCCAGTGGGTAGAGATTGGGGGTGCTGCTGGACATACAACATGTAGAGGACAAACCGCCCCCCACCCCCCATGGCAAAGGATGAACCAACCGCAGAGGGCCGGATTCTGGAGTTGAGGAGCCCGACTGGGGTCTTGGTAGGTGGCAGATAAGACTCTGCAGTAGCCCTGGGTGCTCTCATTGCTCCTGTGTCTGCTTCAGACCTAAGATGCACTTGCTCATTTGTCTACTTGGTGTAGCAGTGACGCCCTAAACCGGAGCTCATGGAACTTCCCCACTCGCTGCCCCCAAGCCCTTTTCACCCAAGAAATTTTTTACGTGACCCAGGTATATAGAGGCATAGAATAAGCATACAAATAAGACATTTACTGACAATAAATCATATTCATTTTAAGAACAACTCTTTGGTACATATAATTTAGGACTTATTAACACAGATTTGCATACTGATAAGATAGATATGCCTTACAGATTTTTTACATAAAAAGTTAAAATTTTGGCTGAAAGTTTCATACTTCAGAACATACTGGCATCTTTGATAGCTGTAAAGTAATTTTGAGAAAAGCCTGGGCTAGATACCTTGTCACAATCAATTAATAAACAAATATAACTTTTTAAAAATTAACCATTCTAACATGGTACAACCGATAATTAGATAGACTAATTCGATACGTGATGAAGCATGGTGGTAGGGAAATATTGCATGCCTTTGCTTCGTATAACTGAAGCATTATATGTGTATAAGAGTAAGAAACCTTGAGGGCTGGTGGTGGTGACCCAAGCCTTTTATTCTTCATGCCAGCACTTGGGAGGCAGAGACCGTAGATCTCTCTGAGTTCAGGCCTACAGAGTGAGTTCCAGGACAGTCAGGGCTACACAGAGAAATCTTGTCTCAAAAAGGAAAAGAAAAAAAAAAGGAGCAGGAAGCCTTATTTGTACAGAACAAATACCGTAATCCATAAGAAACTGGTCTGGAATGTGAGCTGAGGTACTTCAGGTAGTATGGGTTGGTGGGTGGTGTTGGCGTACAGGCATGCACAGGGCAAAGTATGCATGTTGTGTGTTCAGAACCAAGAAAGCTGAGAGGTTGCACAAGGCAACACGGACAAAGGCTGCCAGAAACCTCAGGTTCGTTATCTATTTGATTTTTAATTCATTTTGGATTGCACCTTTGGAAACCTCTTACTGTTGCCACGTATGTTTTTACTGTTCTCATCCTCCACGTAGGGTCACCGTCCACAGTGGAAGGAGCTGAGACTCCAGCGGCCGCCTCTCGGTAGAACTGGTGGTAGTCGGGGGAGTCCGGCTACTGGTGCTAGCCGAGCATTGACTGTGCTTCAGGCCCTGGCTAAGAGCCCTCATAATCATCCTAGAAACCTCACCAAGAAGGAGCTGCTGCTGGGCATGGTGGTGCACGCCTTTAAGCCCAGCACTTGGGAGGTAGGGGAAGGTATCTCTGTGAGTTCAAGGCCAGCTGAGGTTACATAGTGAGACCCTGTCTCAAAATAATAATAATAATAATAATAATAATAATAATAATAATAAATAATAAATCAAAGTACAGAAAAAATTTGCTGGAGTAGAACAATAAAGGAAAGAGCCACAGTTCACACCTAGTGGCCTAACTGCCTGTGACTAAAAAAGAGAGGCCTTACTATCCCACCCCCCAACACGGGGACAAGATGGGTCAAGATGACCCATCAGCAATGTCCAGTGACACTCCCACATGACTTACAAGCTAGTGGCAGAGGCTTTCCTGACCCTTTGGTCACACTGACTTGCTGTGACAATGGAGGTGCTGGTGGTGAAACTCTATTTGGATACGTTCACCTATTATCCCCACTTACAGCTGAAGAAACAGGCTCAGAGGAGGGATGGACTCGGGAAGACGGCGCTGCTACTAGGTGACAAAAGAGGGACTTGAACCCTGGCAGTGCGGAAGAGGGACTTGAACTCCAGAGTGGAAGTTCTTAACTCCTACCCACTAGCAGGCCAGCGAGGTGACACTTTACCCTTGGTCCCTCGCTCCATTTACCTGCAAAACTGTGGTCTCCACTAGGGAATGAAGCCCGGTCCCAATACTCTCAGACATACCCTGCTTCCTGCTGTATGACCTTAAGTGGACCTCTCCCCAGCTCTGAACCTGTTTCTGTATCTGTGAGATGTATCTCAGTCATGAGCTGAGGTTCTTTGATTACATATTTCCTGGGTCTGGGAGACTCTCAACACAGACTTAAGACTTTCTCCTCCCTCAGCTATTTGAATTTATTTTATTTATTTATTTATTTATTCATGTATTTATTTAATGTGTGTGTGTGTGTGTGTATGCATGCACATGTGTGGTGTTTGTGTATAGAGTATATACTTGTTAGTGTGAGTGTGTGCAATTGCACATGCATGTGTGTGGGCGTGCATATGGAGGCCAGAGTTCAACCTCAGGTGTCTTTGCTTTTTTTGTTGTTTGTTTTTATTATTAAAAAAAAACTTGGAACTAAATGAGAACATCACACACCAAATTAAAAATTAAAAATTGAATGTGAATTCTAACTATATAGGTTCATTAAGCTGTATTCTTTGGATCTGGTTAATTTCTTTTATTTTTAAGACAGAGTCTTAAATAAAAGAACTCTCTTTGAACCTCAGGTTACTAACTATCCATGTTAGCTAGCCCCTGAGCCTCAGGGATCCACTTATCTCTACCCACCTAACAGAGTGGTTCCTGGCATATGCCACCATCTCTGGCTTTTTGGGTTCTGAACTCAGGACCTCATGCTTTTGGGGATAGCCAGTTTACCAACTGTGCCATCTCCCCAACCCTTGAATTTATCTTTGAATCAATTACAATGATGAACTCTTCACTACCTTCCTCTCCTCTGTCTCCTGCCCTCTGTCCCTCTCTCCCTACCTCCCCCCCCACTTCCGTTCCTTCTACCGCTCTCTCCTTTCTTCCTCTCTCTCCCTTTTACGATTATCAGCCTAATTGTGGTTAACTCTGTTATTCAGCGACTTATTATCCAAGCCCACTATGAGTAATGATTCAGTCTGGAGGGGAAACAGTGATGTTACTCCTTTAATTTAATGCTTACCTAGTTCATTTAATTAGCAGTAAGTTTTGGCAAAAATGGTGGAATTCATGGGTTGCTGGTTGGGTGGGTAGGAGACTCTGCATGCTATCCTTGAAAAGATGGGCAAAGTCTTGATAGAGTAAGGAAAGCTGCAAGGGACACTACCAGTGAACTGGGCGGAACTTTTGTCCAAGCCAAGGAAGCCTTGAAAACCAAAGCCTAGAGATTACATGAAAGGAGAAGTGCCTTAAGGGCTGCTTAGTAAGCTGTGCTACAAGCCAGCTGCTACACGGGTGCTAGGTAAACTTTTTTTTTTTTTTTTTTTTTTTTTTTTGAGGCAGGGTTTCCCTGTGTATCCTTGGCTGGCATGAAGCCTGCAATGTATGTAGACCAGGCTGGCCTCTAACTCACAGAGAGATAGATGCCTACCTCTACTTCTCAGTGCTGGGATTAAAGACATGTGCCGCCATGCCCACTTAAACCTTATTTCTTATGTCTGCCATGCAGTATTTGTATATCCAAGATAATGTTAGTCTGCCTGCCTGCCTTTGATAATTCAACTTTTTTTTCCCAGCACTGGGGATTGAACCCAGGGCCTCATACATGTTGAGCAAATTCTCTGCCTCTGGGCTCCATTCTCAGTCCTCTTTGTACTTTTTTATTTTTAGATAGGGTCACACTAAGTTGTCCAGGCTAGCCTTGAACTCTTGCTAGCCCCAGCTGACTTTAGACTTGCTTAGTGGTCTGTATCAGTGATTGTCCACCTGTGAGTCATGACCCCTTTGGGGGTCGCATATCAGATGTTTACATTATGATTCACAACAGTAACAAAATTATAGTTATGAAGTAGCAATGAATTAATTCTATGTTTGGGGGTCACCACAACATGAGGAACTGTATTAAAGGGTCACAGCATTAGGAAGGTTGAGAACCACTGGTCTGTATAGTCCTTATACTTGCAATACTCTTGCCTTAGCTCCCTCAGTAGCTGGGGTGACAGGAATGTGCCACCAGGCCTGGCCGATAATTCAACTCTTCTGTAGGAACGTGTCCTCTCCCAAGAAGGCTTGTGTCATTTCACTGTGTTAGGAGCAAGCATCCCAGTGGGTACTGATATGACTCTCTCTCTCAGCTCAAGGCTGGGGTAACAATCCTGCTTGCAAGTCAACATCACCCATCTTTGACCTCTTTACAGTTTGCTTTGCCAATGGCGAATGAGCTAGATTTTCCACAAAGGAAAGTGACCTCAAGTTTCCATCACAATAAAACTAAATGATACTTCATACAACACAAAACAAAAACTAGTGGGGGAAAAGAAGTTGAGTGAACACCCAGATGTGTCGAGCACTCCAAAGGAGCGAGAAAGATGGAAGCAGAGCTGTTCTGCCCTCTGGGTTAGTGAGGGGACCAGCAGGCTGCCTGCTCTGCTCCATGCCTGGACAGAATGAGTTTCCCATCAGCAGTCACAAACCAGCTGTTAAACCCAAACACCACTTCAGCATCCTTCTCAACCCATGGCTCCAGTGCCCACCATGGAGTGAGCAGCCTCCTACCCACGCTTCCTAGCACTTCCTCCCAGACATCAGGTTCCAGTCCAGGACATCTGGGGAAGTCTCTCTTGCCACATCTAAACCTTTGCCGCATCTTAGGCTACTGTTTTCTTCCAGCCCTGGGTGATCCTTACAGCCCCTTTTGTACCAGTGGATACATAGAAGCCAAAGGACAGCAGTTGCACAACCAAGCTGAAATGGCTTCCCTGGGTAACAGCTAAAGAATCCATGTCTGGGGCTGGAGAGATGGCTCAGTGGTTAAGAGCACCGACTGCTCTTCCAGAGGTCCTGAGTTCAATTCCCAGCAACCACATGGTGGCTCACAACCACTTGTAATGAGATCTGGTGCCCTCTTCTGGCCTGCAGGGACACATGCAGGCAGAATACTGTATACATAATAAATAAATAAATCTTTAAAAAAAAAAAAAAAAAAAAGAATCCATGTCTGCCCTATCTTGGAGCCTGGTAGGCAGGGCTCTTCCTAAAGGTGTAACTGCCACCCCCACCTTCTCACCAAGAGTCAGGATAGGCTTGTCCTGTGTTGAAAATCATGTCACCCTTCTCAGACAACTGTACCTTGATAAAATTCCTTCCCAGGGGGAGACATAGGCATCGTCTACCCCTTCTAACTCCCAGGAACAAAACGAAGCTCCATTCTGCCAAAGTTCACTCTGGGGAACCAGTGAGTTTATTGGACTTCCTTACAGAGCATAGCTGAGGGGTTACTTACAGGGGTGTGGGTATTCCTTCCCCAACAGGCTGCACCTGGAAAGCCTTACCCAGCAGAGATGAAGGCTCCCCCATAGCCTCAAAGATGGAGCCTCCCTTCTCTAGTCTTCCAGGACCAATATCCTCTAGCCCCTCCCTGGAGCCATATGCAGATAAGACAGCATTGCATGCAACAGGCAGTAGGGATAAGCTCTGTTCTAAGGGTCCTATGACCCTCCCTCGTCCCTCCATGAGGGGCTGTAAACAGTCAACAAGCCCAGCTAGGAAAATCCTTTTGCAAGTGGGCACAGCTGAACTCCCCAAGATTGCAATTGCTTGGCTCAGAGGACAGTCAGGCATGCACAACATTGTCCTTGTGTACAGGTGTGTATCTGTGTGTGAGGTATGTGTGTGGTGTTTGTGTACACACATGGCAGCCACAGGAAGATATGGGTGTTCTGCTCCATCCCTCTGTCTTAATCCCTTGAGCCAGAATCTCTCACTGAACGTGGAGGTGGACTGGAGGCCATGAAGTCCCAAAGCTTCTCCAGTCTCTGCCCCCCACAGAGCTGGGGTTATAGGCATAAGCACAGCCATGCCTGGCTTTTTACTCAGGTGGTAAAAGTTTGAACTCATGTCTGCACACTTGCTGAACACTCTTACCCTCTGAGCCATCTATTTAGCCCCAAACTGTGTCTTTAAAGGAGCCTGGACAAAAAAAAAAAATTGATAAGCAAATTCAAAAAAAAATTAATAAGCAAATTCAAAAAAAATTGATAAGCAAATTCAAAAAAAAAAAAGGAGCCTGGAAACAAGACAGTGGCAGATGGTACAAGGTGTCCACCACTCCCAAAGATAGGGAGCGCTGCACTCCAGATTGAACATTCACACCTCCCTCTGCCATGGTAGAACCCACAGGCATCTCAGGGCCCACATTTGGTCAGTGCAGCCATCCTGGGATGCTTTCCTACTCCCATTCAGGCAAGGGCTGCCCTAAGACACCAGTCAACAGAAACAAAGAAACTCCGGAGTCAGCAATGGTAGTTCATGGAGCACTTTTATTGGTGGGTTGCAGCCCCTCAGAGCCCAGCCTTGTGGCTTAAGCCAGCTTCTTGCTTACGCGCTCATAAGTCACACCCCCAATGGTGGAGATCTGAAAGAAGAAATCAGAACAGAGGACGTCAGTGCTACTTACTCTCCCAGGCAGCGGCCCTGAGGTGATCACGAGGTGTAGAGGAAGCAAGGCCAGCCACCATTGCCATTCCTGGTGGATGCAAGGCAGGCACACTGCATTCTGGGGCTTAGATTCTGTGTCAGTTACAGAAGCCACTGCAGAGCAAATGTGGTCATATGCTGAACAGAAGCAAGAGTGATGGGCTGGGGGTATGTTAGCCCCTATTCTACCACTGCTCCTTTTGACTCTTGCCTGCCAGGCCCCTCTTCACATTATCCTATCTATAGTTCCCAAGAGCCCCAGGGGGTTGTTCTCATTATACAGGGGAGCAAACTGAGGATTGGTTCAGCCTGTGAAGATTAAGTCTTGTGGACATGAAGCTTCAAGTCTCCTGCCCTCAGCTCTCCCTGCACACCTCAGGCCTGGGAACCTTGGGAGTCAGGACCCACTGGCTAACATTTCATTGAAAGCTCTCATCAAATCTCCCAATGGGCTAGTGTTCACTCAGATCAGAAGACGCCTTTGTTCTTTCATGTGTGTGGGTGCCTGCGCCACAGTGTGCACAGGCATCAGAAGATAGCTTGCAGGAGTTAGTTCTCTCCTTCCATCATGTGGGTCCCAGGAATCAAACTCAGATCCTCAGACTTGATGGCAAGCAATTTATCCTTTGGACCACCTTTTTGTTTGTTTGTTTGTTTGTTTGTTTCAACACTACTACATTTATTCTCTAATTCTTATTGTAGTATTATTGTATCAATTCAATAGTATTGATTTTGGCAGTACTGAGGGTTGAACCTAGAACCTTATGCAAGTAAGCATACAGTTTCCACTGAAATATATCCCCTGTTGGTGGTGGTAGTGGTATGTGGTGGTGGGGGG
>CABHPH010131722.1:21376-31538 GCA_902168325.1 Peromyscus nudipes | reverse complement strand
AAACTGTTAGGGAAAGCTTGCTTACAATATAGAAGAAATGAAGTTACACTTTTCTGAATAATTCAGAAAATTGGACAGACTTACAACCCTATAGCCCTGTAAGCTTTCACCTGTGTATAGTATTTTTTTTTTATGAAGAGGAAATGGAGTTTAATTAAGATATTTTAAGGGACCAGAAAGACAGTTCGGTGGTTAAGAATGCTCGTTGCTCTTCCAAGAGGACTTGAGTTTGGTTCCCAGCACCTTCCTCTGGTAGCTCATACTCACCTGTAATTAGAGCTCCAGAGGATCTGACACACACATCTTCTAGGCTCGATACACACACAGGCACACACACACACCCAAACACACATTCATGCACACGGACACGGACACACACACACACACACACACACACACACACACACACACACAGAGTGTTAAAAGGCACTCAGAAGTGACACAGACTTCTCAAGGAAGTCAGATAACATAAGACATGCCAAGTTTGGGTTCGAGCCGCTGAAGTGAGAGGTGTCCATATAAACTTCTTGTTTACAGACAGGATCTTCTGCATAGCCCAGGCTGTGCGGGAACTTGCAGCAATCCCCCTGCTTCTGTCTAAGTGCTCGGATTAGATGTGGGGGCACCATGTCCAACCCATACGCTTGCCACAAATGCTTTTTTTTTTTTTTTTTTGGTTTTTTGAGACCACGTTTCTCTGTGTAGCCTTGGCTGTTCTGGAATTGGCTTTGTAGACCAGGCTGGCCTCGAACTCACAGAGATCCGCCTGCCTCTGCCTCCTGAGTGCTGGGATTTAAGGTGTGCACCACGACTGCCCAGCACAAATACATTTCTTATATTTACCTATGAGGTAAATATAGAAGGAAAACAAGAGCCTGACATATTTTCACTTTTTTAAAATTTTACTTTTATTTAGCTCCCTATGTAGACCAAGCTAGCCTCTAACTCAGAAATCTACTTGCCTCTGCTTCCCAGATGCTGGCATGTTTGTCTTTTTAATAAACATTTCCCCGCATCAAAGTCTTACATATGTATCAGGACATGAAGAATTTGTTTGACAACAGCTAATTTATCATGGAAGACCTAAGTCTGAGGTCACCACCAAAATTCAGAAGGAATCAGAATTACCAGCACTTTCTGACATACTTCAGTCTCCAACTGCAGGATCGAAATATTTATCCAAACAATTACAGGTGGACTTTCTGTTTATTTTTTGGAGACTGGGTCTCACATAGCCCAGGATGACTTACTTGGAACTGGCTATGTGTCTAAGGACGGTCTTCAACTTTGGATCCTCCTGCCTCCAACTCCCTGAGTGCTGGGAATATAGGCTTTTATTTTATTGTATGTATTGTATTTTATAGGATGTTGCTCTATAGCCCAGATTGTTCTGTAACCCACAATCCTCTTGCCTCGGCTTCTGAAGCACTGGGATTATGGGCCTGTACCACCACAGGCTACCCGAAGCTTAAGAGACAGCTCAGTTGTTAAAGAGCTGGCTTCGAAAGCACAAGGAGCAGAGTTCAATCTCTAGAAGACACATAAAAATGACAGATATTGTAGCCCACATCTGTCATCCCAAAACTGGGAAGGGAGAGACAGGGTACCTGGGACTCGTTGGCTAGCCACTCTAGTCTAACTGTGCAAGCAGCTGCAGACCAGTAAGTGCCTCAAAGGAGGTGAACAGAATCACTGGGGATGACAGCTGAGGTTGTCCTTTGGCTTCTACACGCGCGTGTGCATGCGCACACACAAACGCACATCCCTTCCCCCACCCACCCACCCACAACAAAAACATACGTCAGAGAACAGAATATGGGGGAAGAAGAGGCACTGACTGAACCAGTTAGGGCAAGAAAACAGTGACGCAAGTGAGAGATGCTGCTGCCTCATCTGGGAGACAAACTGAGGAGGAAATGGATTGACTTACGGGGACGGAGGTTTCACTCACTGAAATAATCACTGTAATTTAGGGTGCGAGCAGAGTGCAGGCACTGTGTGAGCATGAGTGATGGAGAAGATGGGTTAAAAACAACCAACAAGAGCTAGGGCGTAGCTCAGGGGTAGAGTGCTTGGCTACCTGATGCCCTGGCTCCAATCCTCAGTACGGGGGTAGAAAACAAGAGGTCAATTCTTGTTAGGCTAGATGGCATCCCTGCACTTAGGACGCTGAGGAGAGTGCTTCAAGTTGGCCAAACTAGTTACAGAGGGAGAACCTGTCTCAAAAATAAAAGGCTGGTAAGGTGGTTCAGAGGGCAAAGGCACCTGCCATCAAGTCTGAGGACCTGAGTTTGATATCTAGAACCATTTTGGGGAGAAGAGAACCAACCCCTGGAACTGAGTTCTCTGACCACCCCAAGTATGCTGTGACATTCTCCAAACCCCAATGCACAAACACATGTAAAATAAAAGCAACTCTCGTGTGCACATGCCTCTTCTCCCAGAGATTAGGAGGCAAAGGCAGGAAAATCAGGAGGTCAAGGTCATCGTCAACCATTAGTGAGTTAGATGCCAATGTCTCAGCTATATGAAACTGTCTCCAAAACAGACAAAATGAGACAGAAGGCTGGGGAGATGGCCCAGTGAGAATGGTGCTCGCTCTGATCCCCAGAGCTGACGTAGAGTCAGCCAGTAATGTGAATCTGTAATCCCGGGAGGTAGGATTCCCAGAAACTCACCAAACAAGAGACCCCCCACACAAACCTCAAACAAGGAAGAAGGTGGTCCTCTCCACTCTACATATGCACTGCAGCATGTCCTTGCCCATCCTCCCACACAAGAACACACACACACATCATATACATATACCAAAAAGTAAAAAGGGAGGTCTAGCCATCTACTTCAGAGAGCCTGATCTTAGAAAAAAAAAAAAAAGTTAAAAAAGACGACAACTAATTCATTCTACAACTTCTAGGAAGCTGACAGGTCCTAGGCTGGTCCTGGCTTCCTGTTGTCTGTCTTCCTGTGGCTACTTAAATCTCCCACGTGCTTTGACGGGCAGGTGTGTGTCATACATGTGGCAACCACCATGTCTCTTAGAGTTACTGAAAACAGAACAATGCAGTCTGGTTTTCAGTGGCTGAATTTAGAAGATGTGTTTTTGTTAGTTTTGTTTACTTACGAGCTTAAATATACGGGCTAAATGAATTTAAGAACTAAGACCCTTCGTCTGTACTATGCCGAGATTTTAAGAGGTTCAGAATCTGTTTCTGTACAGAAATAAGGCCAAACGGTGCTGGTGAAAGAATGACTGAAAGTGTAGAGAAGAGACCTGTCGTTCATATTATAGAAGGAGAGCTCACCCAGTTCATAATCCAAAAAGATGCCGACCGCGCTGGGCTGCACCACTAGCAGCAGCTCCATTCTTTTAGGCCCATACGTGACATAGCCGCTCTCACTGTGTCTCCCAATTGCCCAGAAGCCCTCAGCAACCGAGGGCTGATTGCTCCAGTCCCCAGGAAGGCAGTCTTGACACACCCCCAGTGTCCACTTGGGCTTGTTTCCCACTTTTACCTCCCAGTAACAACGACCCGAATGAAATCCTTGACACCCCAGGAGAGCGGGCCAGAGGTGAAATCTCCGAGGGCTAACACGAACTTGTCCTCCTTGTCTTGCTTCTCCATAAAACACAGATTTCCTATCCTTAGAAACAACAAGCTGAGGGTGTGCTGTGTCAAGATCAAAAGTCACATCTATTCGAAATTGCTTGATGATTCTGTCCAGGCCAGAATACTGCGGAGGGAGACTGAGACCATATTGCTTTGTCCTGAATGACCAGGGTTCGGGGCGCCTCAGGTGTTTTAAGCTGTGGTAGATACTCAGAACACATGTCAGGAGTGTGATATCTGACTGAACATCCTCGGCCTCTGCTTTCTTCAACAGATCTTCTAATGTGGAAATATGGTCTGACAGGGCCCCAACGTATTTCTTCAGTTCTGACAAAGCCACCAGCTCCTCAATACGTATCTCGTTTACAAGTGCCTCGTGTTCATTCTGCAGAAACAGTTTCACTTGCTCAAATTCAACACTTATCTCTTTGTTTTTATACCTAAACTTCTGCCTTAGTTCAAGAGCTCTCCTGTGCTGCTGAGTCAGTACTTTTTCAGTCTCTTTTACTTTGCGTTGCAAAGGCTCAATGTTGCCTTCTAGAATTCTCCTGTGTCGAGGGGCGGCTCTCTTCACAGCGCAGGTGTGATGCATCCGGTGTTCTTCAGAGAAGCTACACTGGATACATAAGACTTCCAGATCCTGCACACAGAACAGGGCCAGAGGCTGATTGTGCTTCTGACACACGGTGCCTTCTTCCTGCCTCCTCCGTTTCCTCCGTGTCCTCTGCAGGTCTTGAATGATATCGACCAAGTTCTGGATCAGGTGGTTTTTGTAGAATCTTCTCTGTGGAAAGCTAATCTGGCAGACAGGGCAGGGGAAGGTGTCATTTAGACCTTTCCAGAACAAACAGATGCAGGACCGGCAGAAGTTGTGCCCACAGGGAATGGTCACTGCGTTTTTAAAGAGATCGAAGCAAAGGAAACAGGCACACTTGTCCTGAAAGTCTGCAAGGGCTGTGGACAAAGCCATTGGCCTGTAAGCGAAGTCAGTGGAGAAGGTCTCCTGGCAGGGCTTATCTCCCAGGAACTCAAGACACTGTGAGCCGTGGGTGTCCTTCCAAGTCTTTGCAGAATGACCAGCTGCAGGTTTCACTGGCCTGGTAGGGCGATGGTCGTCGGGGACATTTAACCAAAGTGCCTTAAGGCAGTTCAGAAGTTGAGAGGAATTCAAAGCCTGTCACTGTCTCACAGGCTAAGGCGTGAGCGTTCGAAAGCACTCACAGGGTTGATGAACCTCACACTCCTGGGGATGAGGAAAAACATGGTTTTAGTTTGTTTTTATAATTTTCAATTATGTGCATGTAAACATTGGTGCAGGTGCCCAGGGAGGCCAACAAAGCATGCCCAGATGGGAGGAGGAGAGCCAGCAAGATGAGCAAATGGGTCAAGGTACCTGAGGCCAACCATGATGGCCTGAAGTCTATCCCCAGAACCCCATGATGGAAAGAAGGAACAGTAAGTCTGTAAACTGTTGCCCAGCTACCATGTGTGGGCTATGGTATGCACTTGGGTACACACACACACACACACACACACACACACACACACACAACACTACTTAAGGATAGAAGGAAGGAACCAACTCCTTAAAGTTGTCCTCTGACCTCCAAATGCACACTGAGCACTCATACATATTATGCATGGACCAGCGTGTAAACATATATGTGTGTGTGTGTGTGTGTGTGTGTGTGTGTGTGTGTGTGACTGTTTTGGAGAAACCCACACCCATGCTCTTGGTGGCTTTGCTTTCTTCCTGAACACATCTTTCCTCCCCATAACATAAAAAAAGAAATATATATTTTAAAAAAAACACCAAACCTCAAGGCCAAGGTTGAAGCTTAGCAGATCGAGTGCTCACTCTGCAGGCACCAAGCTCTGGATTTGGTCCCAAGTACAGCATCTCCTGCGTGAACACCTGTAATTGCAGCACTTGGAGGGGGAGATAAGGGATGGTAAATCAAAGGCCAGCCCGGGCTAAACTGAGAGAACTTGTCTCAAAGTAAAGCAAAATACAACTCACTACATCGCCAACCAACCAAGCAACCACAGTCCACAGTTCATGGTTATTCTAGACTACATAGGGAATTTGGGGTCAGCTTGCGATACATGACACCCTGCCTCAAAAATAGAAAGACAGACAGGTTGCAATCCTAGCTGGCATTGATGATACTGAAATACTGGGCTCACTGTCATTTTATGTACTCACACATTTCTGTGCAGCCTTCAAAATTATATTGAGTCGGGCGGCAGCGGCGGCACATGCCTTTAACCCCAGCACTCGGGAGGCAGAGGCAGGCAGATCTCTGAGTTCAAGGCCAGTCTGGTCTACTGAGCAACTTCCCAGACAGCCAAGGCTACACAGAGAAACCCTGTCTTGAAAAACCTAAAAAACAAAACAAAGCAAACAAACAAAACAACCAGAATGTCCAATTCATGCTGTAAATTCCTGTCTATACAGCCCAACATTTTCAACAGCTTCCTTTCATGCCCAACACTCTAGATGCAGAGACAGGCAGATTCCCCTGAGTTCCAGGCCAGCCAGGATACTAAGTGTGATATTGTCTCAAAAACAAGACCAACCACCCACTCTACCACCCAGGCCCACCGAGGCCATCATCCTCCACCTAACCAATCAGCACTGGTAACATCAGCAACCTCTAGAGACACAGGTTCCACCTACAGCAGTTGGAAGAATAGCAGCCCCTATAGGCACAAGCACCACTTACACCATTTGGAAGAACAGACCCTCTCCGCTGCCCAATCCCAGCTACCCCAGCATCCTCCCTGTCAACAGCCCTTTCCAAGATCAGCAGACCCTATAGACACAAGCGATACATGACACCTTGCCTCAAAAATAGACAGAAAGACAGACAGGTTGCAATCCTAGCTGGCATTGATGATACTGAAATACTGGGCTCAATGTCATTTTATGTACTCACACATTTCTGTGCAGCCTTCAAAATTATATTGAGTCGGGCAGCAGTGGCACATGCCTTTAATCCCAGCACTCGGGAAGCAGAGGCAGGCAGATCTCTGAGTTCAAGGTCAGTCTGGTCTACTACTTCCACACACTAGTTGAAAGAACAGGCACAGGCAAAATCTACACCAGTTGGAAGAACAGACCCCATAGGCACAAGTAAAGCCCAGACCAGCCATAAGAACTGGATGATATGCTGGATCTGGGCACTCAAACCCCCCACAACCTCTAGCTGAGACGACCCTACTTAACCAGACAACAGGCCAATCACCAGAATCCTTGGCCATTCAGGACAAAAGACAATAAAGGGAACAGACAATAAAGAAACAAAAGACTCAACCAACAAGACATCACAAGACACCAACACCTGTACCTATAATTATCCCAAACCCAGATGGGTAAACGACAGGGTAAGAGTACAGTCAACAACACAAAGGGCAACATGGCACCAACAGAACCCAATGGTCCTACAACAGCAAGACCAGAACATCCCAACGCAGATGAAGCAGAAGAATACGACCTTAGAAATAACTTTACAAACATGATAGAAGCCCTTAAAGAGGAAATGAAAATTTCCCTTAAAGAAATCGAGGGAAAAAAACAAAGAGAAATTTGGAAGAAATCAATAAATCCCTTAAAGAAAGCCAAGAAAAAAACAACCGAACAGGTGAAGGACTTTCAAAACTTGAAAACTGAAATAGTGGCAATAAAAAAAAAAAAACCACAACTGGAGAGGATGCTAGAAGTGGAAAATATGGGCAAATGAACACGACAGAACAGAAGAGATGGAAGAGAGGACCTCAGGCGTTGAAGGTACAATAGGGGGAAGAGCTTCATCAGTCGAAGAAAATGTTAAATCCGACAAACACTTAACGCAAAACACCCAGGAAATCTGGGACACCATGAAATGACCAAACCTAAGAATAATAGGGATAGAAGGAGAATTCCAGCTCAGAGGCACAAAAAAATATATTCAACAAAATCATAGAAGAAAACTTGTCCAACCTAAAGAAAGACGGGCCTATGAAGGTACAAAAAGCTTACAGAACACCAAATAGACTGAACCAAAAAAAAAAAAAAATCCACTCGCCACATAAAAAGAAAATACTAAACATACATAATAAAGAAAAAAATATTAAAAACTGCAAAGGAAAAAGGCCAAGTAACATATAAAGGCAGACCCATCAGAATAACACCTGACCACATATATCATTAAAAATGGGCTACAGTGTAAACAGAGAATTCTCCACAGAAAAATCTCAAATGGCCAAAAGAAATTTAAGGAATTGCTCAACATCCTTAGCTATCAGGGAAATGCAAATCAAAATGACTCTGAGATACCATTTTACACCTGTCAGAATAGCTCAGATAAAAAACATTGATAACAGCTTAAGTTGGAAAGGATGTGGAACAAGGGGAACTCTCCTCCACTGCTGGTGGGAATGCAAACTTATACAGCACTTTGGAAATCAGTATGGTGGTTTCTCAGAAAATTGGGAATCAATCTCCCTCAAGACCCAGCTATACCACTCTTAGGCATATAGTCAAAGGATGCTCAATCATACCACAAGGACACTTGCTCAAGTATGTTCATAGCAGTGTTATTCGTAATAGCCAGAACCTGGAAACAACCTAGATGTCCCTCAACTGAAGAATGGATAAAGAAAATGTGGTACATATACACAATGGAGTACTACTCAGCAGTAAAAAAAAAAAAAAACAATGACATCATGAAATTTGCAGGCAAATGGATGGAACTAGAAAAAAATCATCCTGAGTGAGGTAACCAAGACTAAGAAAGACAAACACGTTATATACTCACTCATAAGTGCATATTAGATGTAAAGCAAAGGATAACCAGGCTACAATCCACAGCCCCAGAGAAAGTAGGTAACAAGGAGGACCTTAAGAGGGATGCATGGATTGCACTGGGAAGGAGAAATAGATGAGATCAGTTTGGGTAAACTGGGGCAGGATAGAGGGGGAGAGTAGCAAAAGAGATATCTTGATAGAGGGGACCATTTGGGGGTTAGGGAGAATCTGGTGCCAGGGAAACTCCCAGGAATCCACAAGGATGACCCCAGCTAAGACTCCTAGCAATTGTGGAGAGAGTACTGAACTGGTCATCTACTATAGGAGGTGTGGGGAAACTGTGGCTCAGGTATGCAAAATAAATTTTAAAATTTAATTTAAAAAAAAAACCAAACAGAAAACCAACCAACCAGCTAAAAAGGGTGTATTAAATTGGACAGGCTGGGCAATGAGATGGCTGAGTGAGGAAAGGTGTTTCCAGGCATATGATGATCAGGACCACCTGAATTCAATCCCCAAGACCCACCGGAAAGCTCTTAGGAGAAACTCCACAAAGATGTCTTTTGACCCCCACCCCCACAGGCACCATGATATGCCCTTACCCCGCCCCCCCTCCCACACACATATCTCACAGATACAATAATAACGTGGTTTGGTTTGGTTTTTAAAGTTGTACAGGCTAGCCTTGAATTCATTATGTGTAATTCAAGCAGGCCTTAAACTTTGGATCCTCCTGCCTCAGCCTCCCAAGGAGTTGGGCTCTGACCTGTAGGCCTGCATGGGGATCCAGAAGCAATCGTGTCTTTTTTGATTAATTAACAATTACTTCTGAGACCAAGTCTCACTGTGTAGCCCTGGCTGGCCTGAAACTTGTTATGTAGACTAGGCTGGCCTCCAACTTCCAGAGATACATTGCCTTTGCCTCCAAGGGGTGGGATATAAGGCATGGGCCACCATGTCCAATTTGATTCCATTTTTCTTAAAAGAGGCTTCAGAATATCTAAAGAGACCACACAGCACACAGTCTGTGCTCCTACGGTTTCCGCACTTAGCTAAGCCCCCCATCAACACTCTCTATGCCCCCTATCCACCCCAGTTTACCTGTACCGGGCACGCAGGCTAGCCCTACAACCAGGCAGAGCTCAGGACAGAACGCACAGACCTGTCAATTGCAAAGAGATTAGATATCTGGAAGTGGGAGGGGAAAGGACCTGCGCATGCCCAAATGGTCCTGGGTGATGAGGAGCACCTGTTTTGATGACTAGGTCCTTGTTTGCATTAACAACCCCCGCCCCCCCTAGAAGAAAATAGTTGTCTTCTGGTCTCTGCAAGCATCATGGTATGTACCTGCCCACACACACGTCTCACACAAGGATAACCAAGGTTTTTGTTTTTGTTTTTGTTTTTTGATATAATTCTGTAGCTCAGGCAGGCTCTTACCCTTTAGATTTTCCTGCCTCGGCCTACAAACTAGTTGGGATACGTGGCTCTGCAACACGGATCAAAAAATGATCCTGTGTTTCTTTTCTTAATACTTTAAATTTTATTTTTGTGTGTGGGGTAGTTTCCCTATACGTATGTCTGTACGCCGTGTGCATGAAGTCCCTGCAGAAGCTAGAAGAGGATGTAAGGGCCTCTGGGACTGCAGTGATGGATGGTGTGGGGCTACCATGTGGATGGTAGGAACTGAACTCTTGTCTCTAATAACAACAACAAATTACTACTACTACTACTACTACTACTACTACTACTACTACTACTACTA
>CABHPH010131722.1:8442-21366 GCA_902168325.1 Peromyscus nudipes | reverse complement strand
TACTACTACTACTACTACTACTACTACTACTACTACTACTACTACTACTACTACTACAGCAGCAGCTCACAGGACCTCATTGGATATCTTGAAACAGCCAGATGATACAATTCTGAACCTTCCCAACACAAACAAATGATAAGGGTCTGGGGATACAGTTCACATGGTAGAGTGCTTGCCTTGAAGGTGTAAAGGTCTGGTTTGATCTCTAGCAGAGAAAAAATAAAAAAAAATGCCTGGTGCAACCTGATCCTTACACATGGACACTGAAATGTCATGTTGTATACTATAAATTATGTGCAATTACTACACATGTCAATTAAAAATAATGGAGAGATGGCCCAGTAGCTAAGTGCATTTGCTACTCAGTCAGGAAGATCAAGTACTGTTAAGAGTGCTGGCTGCTCTTCCAGGGAAACAAGAGTTCAATTCCCCATGACCTGTGACAGGTAGCTCACAAATGCTTGTAACTCAAGCTCCAAGGGATCTAACACCCTCTGGACTCCTAGAGCAGCGCAGCGCGCGCGCGCGCGCGCACACACACACACACACACACACACACACACACTAAAATCTAAGTAAATAAAGCAGCAATTTAAAAAGAAAGAGGAGTCAAGCCAGTGGCGGCTGGGCCCGCAACTGCAGAGGATGTGGGATGAGGCGTGTCCACAATCAACATTTTGATGATTTGAAGGGAGTCCTTGGTGATCTGGGTGAGACCTGCCGACTCTTGTCCAAAATAGATACCACTGGATGCCTGCTAGAAGCTCCTAAAGCTTGGAGAACATGTCAGAGCCACAAGTCCAAAAAGACGAGCCTCCATTGTTAATGATTGTCACTTTCGGCTCTCAATGTAACACAAGGAAAGACACCTGGGAAGAAGGAATCTCAGTTAAGGCATTGCCTCTATCTGATTAGTCTGTGGGCATGTCTGTGGGGCATTTTCTTGATTACTAGTTGATGTAGGAGACAGCCCTACATCATTTCGGACTCAGTGATTAGTTACTCAGTGACAATGAGACCGTGTCTCATTGTGATTGCCACACGAGGCTGTCTTCTGATCACTTGTGGGGCCACAGCACACACATATCCACATTCACAGACATTGTACACCCTGGCACACACGATAAAATAAAATTTAAAACCAAGCAAAGGAGCTAGAGAGATAGTTCAGTGGCTAAGAGTGCTTACAACTTTTGCAGAGAACACAGGTTTGGTTCCTGGGACCTACATAGGGTGGCTCACAACTCCAGTTTGTGGGGATCCAACACATCTTCTGGACTCCACAGGCTCCTTGCACTCATGTGGTGCACATAAATTCGTACAGACACATACACATAAATGAAAAATCTCTTTAAAAAAAAAGATAAGTGGGTAAGGTGCTGGCTGCCAAGCCTGGTGATGCCAGTTTTTTTGTTTGTTTATTTTTGTTTTGTTTTTGTTTTTGTTTTTCGAGTGTGGTCTTATGGCAAAGTACTGGGGTGATGCCAGTTTAATCACCAGAATCCACAGAGTGGAAACAGAACTGATGCCTGCAAGTTGTCCTCTGACCTCCACAGCAGAAAGTGGAGCTGACCCACAGACTCAAATAAATAAATGGAAGTGTACCTTTTATTTACCAAATTGTAAAATTATTTTAAAGGGACCAGTAAGGCAAGGAGCTCAACTCCATTCCAATTCCAGAGGTGTCTAAGCATTTTTTTTCATTTGTTTTTGAGACAGGGTCTCCCTCCATTGCCGAGGCTGGTCTTGAACTCAAGATCCTCTTGGCTGAGATTGTTAGTGTGCTTCCTGGTACTGAGCTCTGTGATTGAATGTTTTAAAGGGAAATTAAAGTTTTGAAGTGAGCTGGAGCTCACAGAGTCAGAGACATGAACAACATTTCAAAGCACTGGTAAAAGCTAGGGGAGTGATTTCTGCTAGCTGCCAGTTAGGGAAATTACCGTTCCATTCTTACACAAAGACTTGAGAGGACACTTCTAGTTGTGAGATTCAAATAGAGCGATTTGAGGGGATCTGCAGGAAGTGATTGCAGGACCTCCCACCAATATTCAAATCCAGTGGCTGGGGCTGGTGGTACAGGAGAAGTCCCATCATTCTTGAGGCAGAGACCGGTGGATCTGGATCTTTGTGAGTTCAAGATCTGCTTTGGCTACATACTGGCATTCCAGACCAGCCAGAGTTACATGGCAAGACCTAGTCTCAAAAATAATATAAAGAGAGTGACTTGGACATGATAGCTCATGTTTATCAGCTAGATTCATTCAGTTGAAGTTTTTTTAGTGTTCAGGTGAGACATGGATGTGTTGGTGTTGAGTGTGTAGTGCAGAAAATAATTACTCAGACCAGGAGCTCCTGGTGCCTTTTATTACTAACAAAGGGTATAAGCCCTTTATTATTCCTTGAGTTGGATAGTAACTGAGAGAGCAACCACAGCTGTTCATTATTACCACCATGGACTTGTCCTACTAGCCAATTGATAACAGTAACCCCTTTGACTTCTAAAATTACTAGAGAGCAAACAACAAAGGATTGTATGGAGTGTACTCAGATTTGAGTTAATAATATTAGGAGTAAGTCATGAACCAGCCTGCCTTCATCTTCGGCGTAAAAGCCATCTTGTAGTCAAGGCAAACCAGGTTCATTCCTGTTTATGATAAACCTCTGTTTCTCAAGGATTGGGCTATGTCCCACCTGTAACTTTAACTACAAATGGTTCTGGAATGCCTGTTCCAGGAAATGGCAACCATGTTTTTTGTTTCACTTAATTTCAAAAGGTTAAGACTATCTTGTTATTACCACCTTCCAATCATGTCTTTGTTTCAGGAGGTCATTATTGACTAACTTGGTGTACTTTTGTTCTGCACCTGTAACCCTATCTATTTTACCCACCAAGCCCCCTATTTGGAAACCCCCTACCCCTGAGCTATTAAAAACCTTGTCTTCCTCACATTCAGTGATGATCTCTTGAACCCCACTTTTAGGGAGGGGCAGCCCATGTATATGAATTAAAGAGCTTAATTTAATTAGGTTGGCCATGATGATTTGGATTGGAGGTGGTCTTCCTTCTGCAGTCTTTGGGATTCACATAGGAAGGAAGTAGGGTGAGTGAGGATGAGGATTTAAGTATTAGATCAACTCTGAAGAAAGAAAATGTTAGGATGGGTAAAGCACCTCAGAAGGGAAGGCTGAGACATTGTTAGCAGCTGGGGATTCTAAGGATTGTTCAAGTCATGGAAGGTAATAAACAGTTAAGAAAAAAACGGGAGAGGAAAAGGATGAGAGAGCAAAGAGAGGACTAAGAGGGGTGGGGTAAGAAAGGAAAAGTGTCAGCCCAGGACCCCCAAGACCAAGTTCTCAGCACAAAGGAGATTTATTTGCCCCAGAGGGAGAGAGGACAGGAAGTAAGAGACAGAGACGGGAGGTAGAGGATGAGGGAGAAGGGAGAAAGAACGAGAAAAAGGGAGCAGGGATATTTGTCCTGGGCATGGGGCAAGACCACAAAGGACTGCCTCTGGATAGAGAGGAGACAGACATAGCCCATAGGCAAATGGCGGTTTATAAAGGTAAAGGGGGAACTTCCGAGTTAGGATGGGGTGTTTGATTTTAAATTGGGAATGTTAATTAGGTGAGCCAAAGAGGGTTTTTGATTGCTGGACTTTAGTACTTTGATAGCTGGACCTTGGTGGTCAGCCTCAGGAGGAGAAAGTGGCCAAATAAGGCAATAGACCTTGGTGGCTAGCTTTAGGGACGTAATCTAATGGTTTTTAGCAAGGCAGAGGGAACTGGGGAGGAGGGCAAGGCCTGCCAGAGCCATGCTCGCCACACTCAAGCCGGTCAGAGTCCCTTCAGAGTATATGAGAGGTGACTAAAGGTAAAGAATGCTTAAAAATGAATTGGATGAAGAAACAGAAACAGACCTAAAACCTAACTGAACAATATACAAACAGAAGGAAAACCACCTTGAGACATATATGCAAGAGTTAAAGGTAAATCATAGAAAATAAGAGATAAAAGAATAGGTATGGAATGAAATGCTGGCACAGCTGAGCTGAGTTGAAAGGTGAAATTGTCAGATCCTCCTGGCTCTAGTAGGTTCCATTTGATATTGGGGAGGGTCATTAATCTCTTGCAGCCTCAGTGTTCTTGGGGATCTCTGCAGCTGTGGGAACTGGAGGCCCACTTCACAGGCGTTCTCCAGTACTGAAGCATTCTCTGATCTCCAGGGGTTTTGTGGTTTTGTTTTAATTTTTGAGACAATGTCTTATACTGTAGACTAAACTGGCCTGGACATCACTGCGTAGCCCAGATCTTGAACTTACAGTGACCCTCCTGCCTTTGCCTCTCAAGTGCTGTGGTCATAGGCGGGCACCATCATGCCCAGCTTGTGATACCTGTCCTTATGGGAGAGAGCTTACTTCACCTACAATAACCCTCCTGGAGGTGGTTCCCTGCTGGGAGCCATCCCTGTCGGTGGATGGGTCCTGCAGAGGATGTACAGTGTGGGCGGGGAAGGAAGTGAGCTAGGCCATGGTGGTCGGGAGAATCTTGCAGCCTGACTGAGTAGCAGCCAGATTGTTTCTTTATTTATACAGAATTTAGTTAGCAGGGATACATTCATGATGTTCCAAAACATAGATCATATCATTTTTGATTTTGGACATGTGTTTCACTTCCTTTTGCTCATCTTTTAGTCATCACTAATAAACTATGACAGAACAGAGTTATTATTTCCAATCATTTTCCCTCAAGTTTTGACATCATTAATAAAAAGAGTTATCATTCTTACTCATAAACCCCATAACCCAATTTTTGAGAATCTAGAGGCATATGACAGCCTGTGCTCAGGCTGGTTGCTTTGGTTGCTTCAAGGACAGTAGACCAAAACAAAATCTTCAACCACCCTGGGCATTTTGCCATGTCTCAAGCAATGTATTATTAACTCTTAGTGGTCAGAGTGCCCAGGAAAAATCCTCAGGCTAAAGCTGCTGCAGTTATTATTCAAATTCTGGCATAATACAATCAATGTTCACATTTATATCTTTATTGAATTTGTCTATATGTCTAATCCTGGCATTCTGTTGTTCCTTGGTCATATGACATTATAGTGGCTCTACATGAGCTAACTTCTAAAAGAGGGAGGTCCTAACACCTCATACTTTTATCATCTTTCCACTCCATACTTTACTCATCAATATGTCTCTGTGTAGGTCAGAGTTGTATGCCACGTAATTATCTGAGTGTACAGTGGAAAGAGGCTTGTAATCTGGACAATTCCTCTAGCCCACCGAATCTTGTTGGCCTTTTTAATTTTACTTTGTTTTGAATATCTTGTTCCTGTGTAAGTACAGGGACAGATGTTTCAAGAATGTCTCATAGCCTCATGAAGAGACCTCTGGCTTCTTCTTTATGTGTCACACCACCTCCAAGGCATAAGGAAGACCTTCAAGTAGATAAGGATATATCCCTCAAAGTATGTGTGTGTGTGGGGGGGAATAGTATGTTCAGGACTTTCCTGGATAACCTTAGAAGCAGCATTCCTGGGAGAAGGCATAAATGATTCATAAGGAATTTTCCATCAATCCAACACCCCCAAATTGTACAAATATTAAAAGTGCCCCAAGTATGTAACAGGTAGAGATGGACACCAAAGGTGGCATGGCAGCCATCATGTGGCTCAGCTTTGCTGGATCTTTGTCAAGCAGCTGTGCTGGCTTTATGAGTTCTGCCATTCCGTTCAGTATGGCTGTGCCAGTTCCCTTTCTTCCAGATTGTCCAGAGGTTTTCCTCTTCCTCCCTCCCTGCTTCCTTCTTTCACATCCCTCTTCCTTCTTTTATACCCCTCTTTCTTAGGGGTATATCCAATTCTAATAACTGACAATTATTAGATAATAGCTAATCCAATTCTCTACACTGATCAAATCCCCAATCTTTCTGTTTTAAAGATTTATTTATTATGTATACAGTGTTCTGCCTGCAGTCCAGAAGAGATCACCAGATCTCATTATAGATGTTGTGAGCCACCATGTGGTTGCTGGGAAATTGAACTCAGGACCTCTGGAAGAGCAGTCAGTGCTCTAACCTCTGGCATCTCTCCAGCACCCCAACCTCCTTTAAGTTTTGAGATAGGTTTTCACCAAGTTGCCCAGGCTGGCCTTAAACTGAAACTCACTCTGTAGTAAGAGCATGCCTTGAACTAACTCTCTCTCTCTCTCTCTCTCTCTCTCTCCTCCAAAGTCTCACTCTGTAGCCTTGGCTCGTTAGGCATCTACTTGACTCTACCTCCTGAATACTGAGATTACAGGTGCCCGCCACCACACCTGCCTGCATCTATTTTTAGAAGCAGGCGCTCAGTAGGGCCTTTCTGCAGCTGCCTCTGTTCCTGTGACACCAAAGGCTCTGATACTCAGGGCCACAGGGAGAGCCACTCAAGGCACTCCTTGGTGCAGTAGAGTGGATAGTTGCGGGCCAGCCTCCACATCTTGAACTCTGACCTGGCCAGAGGAGGGAACTATAATTTTCATGGTTTGGAAGCAGGCAACTTTTATGAGCAAGAGGAAGAGGGGCAACCCGTGACACATGTAAGTTACCCCAAAAATGAAAAGGGGGGAACTGGATTTAAAGAGTTGAAACAGGAGCCATCTTTGTGCATGGTGATGCACACCTTTGATCCCAGCATTTGGGAAGCAGCGGCAGGGGGATCTCTGTGAGTTCGAGGTCAGCCTGGTCTACAGAGCAAGTTCCAGGACAGCCAAGGGCTACACAGAGAACCCCTGTCTCTGTGTAGAAACTAGGGTGGGGGAAGTAGAAGCAGACTGGAACAGAGGACCATATTTTTATCCGATTGGAAACCTAATTTTACTAAAATATGTACAACCTAAGTTTAAGAGGCGTCATTTTGTGGTACCTGACTGTAGTCCCGGCACTTGGGAGGTGGAGGCAAGAGTACCAGAAATTCAGTGTCAGTTTTGGCTACACGAATGCTCAGCAGCTGTAATTAATCCCAGGAGACCTGCACAAGACTGGGTCCCTGGGTCACAGAGGAAGGGAAGGGCTCATAAGGCCTTCTCTTTGTGGAAGCCTGTATAAGAGGTTAAAGGATTGCTAGAGGGTTGAGATTTTCTTGAGGCTCCAATAGGCACACTCTTACCTACATACACTCCTGTAACTCCAAGTAAGATCACTGGGTGCAATCTTTTCTTTGGTCTGTCTGGGGTGAAAAGATGTTTGTTCCCACCTTCAAAAAACAAAAGACCTGGTGTGGTGGCAAAGGCCATTACACTCGGCAGAGGCAGAGGTGGATGGATCTCTGTGAGTTAGAGGCCAGCCTGGTCTACATGGTAAGTTCTAGGCCAGCCAAGGCTGCATAGTGAAAACCTGTCCATAAAACAAAAACCCAGGAGAGATGGCTCAGTGGTTAAGAGTATTTGCTGGGCAGTGATCAAGATTGAAGTTGAACATCTATAACCCGTATAACAAACCGTGTGCTCTGCCTACACACACCTGTAGCACCCCAGTCCAAGTGGAGCAGAAACAGGAGGAGGCAAAATTGGAGGTTCAGGGAGAGAACAAGCCTCAAGGAGAAGAGAGAATGACAGAGGGTGTCTGGTGCGGTCTTCAGATCTCTGCCTGTGCACCTGCCCCCGACCTGACACACCCATAAAATACACTCCTTAAATAAAGATGGTGTTCCTTGACTGTATAACTCTGCAACTGACATGATTTCAGGAAGCTTCCACAAATTTAAACATGGCATCCCCTCTCTAGTAGTGGTTACAGAATATAAAATGTAACTTACGAATCCACACCTCCTGTGCTGTGGGAATCACATCCAAGAGTTCACAAACACCAGGCAAGTACTCTAAGTGTAAACTGTACCCACACCTCTTTGATGTATCTTATCTTGAACAACATCAGAACCATTGTGGGGGGGGGAGGCTGTGTGGGAGCGCCCCCTAGGGAGGTGATTCTTGAGTACGGTTCTTTGAGACTTTGAGCCCTGTGCTCTAGTGAGACCTGGGATCCAGGCCTGCTGAGCCTGTTTTCTCGGGTCAGCAGCTCAGGCTGGAAACAGACCTAATATCTAGATTTCAGGTTGGAAAGCCGGGGGTGGGGGTGGGGGTGGAGGGGTGGGGGGGGGGGGGGTGCAGACAGAGATGCTTACCACCCACCACCAGTCTGAGATGATGCTACCTGTTCAGAGAAGTGTCGTCTCATTCTGGGATGCTAGAACAGAATGGGGCTTGGGTAGGCCCAGTGGACCACCAGTTCCATGCAGGGTGGTGGGGGTATTTTGGTCTCAGCCTGTAGCTCTGAGATGCCTCAAGCCTGAATTCTGGGGAACACTACATAGTGTTTCATTGTGCTCAGGACTGGGGTTCTGTGAGCTCAGATGCTGCTAACTCTATACAAGATGCTGAGTTAAAATAGGACGTAGATCCCTTGGACTTAAGTTTCAGACGATGAGCCACGATGTCATGCTGAGAAAAGAACTGGGTTTTCTGTAAGAGTATCAGTGCTCTTAACCCCAGAGCCATCTCTCCAGTCTCCCAATTTCCAGGTTTTTTTTTTTTTTTAAAGACAGGTTCTTTTAGGGCTGGGTGGGGTAATACACAATCTCTAAGTTCAGGCCAGTCAGGGCACATGATAATCTAAATAAAAACAAAACAAAAAAGTAAGGTCTGGGGAGATGACTCATCAGTTAGGAGCACTGGCTGCTCTTCCAGAAGACTTGGGTTCAAGTGCCGGCAGGCACAGTGTAGCTCAAAGCAGCCTGTTAACTCCAGTCCCAGGAGATCTGGTGCTCTTCTGGCTTCAGTGTGTAGCCATACATTCAGGTGATACACACATAATCTTAAAAGAACAAAATAAAACCAGGTTCTTGTTATATAGCCCAAATCAGCCTCTACCTCAAGGCATTCTTAGGTACAGCATAGGTGCCATCAAGCAGAGCCGATGGAAACAGAGCATTCAAAATCTGAAATCCATTCTTGGAGAGCATGGTGCTCGGGATTGAACCCAGGACCTTACACATCCTAGGCAAGAGCGTTACTACTCAAGCACACGCCTGGGCAAGACCCGTTTATACTGTGAGCAAGTATCACCGCAGCTTTTTGGTTTTTAGGGGTATAAGAGTTTTGAGTCAGGGTCTCACTGTGTAGTGCCAGCCTCTCAAGCACTGGGATTACAGGGCTGTACCACTGATGCTCAACTTAACAATTTCTTTCCTTGCTGTTGCCTAGGCTGATATCTAACTTGAGATATTCCTTTCTTAGCCCCTGGAGTGCTGTAGGATGTTCTGTATGTTATGAATGTGTTGCTCTAATTGGTCAATAAATAAAATGTTGATTGGCTAGTAGCCAGGCAGAAAGTATAGGTGGGATAAGCAAAGAGAATTCTGGGAAGAGAAAACCAGCCTGCCGTCCAGGGTAGAGCATGTAATGGCACACAGGTAAAACCATGGAACATGTGATGACATATAAATTAACAGAAATGGGCTGAGTTTAAGTGTAAGAGCTGGTCAGTAGTTAGCCTGAGCTAATGGCCAAGCAGTTTTAATTAATATAAGCTTCTGAGTGATTATTTTATAAAAGGCTACAGGACTGTGGGTGAGAAATTTGTCCTGACCGTGGGCCAGGCAGGACACAGAAAAACTTTCAGCTACATTTCTTAGCCCCTGGAGTAGCTGGGACTGCAAAGTTCCTAGCTGTCAAGGAGAAAGTTTATTGTACATATCCTGAAACAGAGGTAAGTGGTGATGAGCTTCTTCATACTATAAGAGTCAATAAAACAAGATACACTCAGTCCTCAGCACTGCAGAAAACTGAGTACTCTCAAGTAGCTCCTGAGTTCAAGGCCAGCCTAGTCTACAGTGATATCTCAAAAAAATAAAAAATAAAAACAAAACAGAATGATGCACATTTTGGTGAGAAATACTGAAGCAACAGTATGAATGTTGAAAGTTACTACCTTCAAATGCCAGCTTATACCTCTAAACACAGTATGTGGAAGACTAATACCGGAGGGTCACAAGTTCCAGAGCAGCCTAGACTATATAGCAAGACCTTTAAAAACTGAAAAGTGACCATTAAAAGAACACACATGCTTGGCATTAGTAAACATTTTTCTTTGTACATCAGAAACAAAATCAAAACCAAACTTAAAGTTTTATTTTTAATTATGTGTGTGGCTATATGCCATTAATGGACATTATTTCAAACAGGTATAAATATAGCAATTTCATAGACCAAGGGGGAAAAAAGAAACCTTCTATATTTGGCCTTTCTAGCCATCTCATATAAATCAACTACTTATAGTACAGTTAGGTACATACAAGCAAGTGACTGCAATTCTTGGAAGAAGGTTTTTTGTTGTTTTTTTTTTAAAACGAACTTTTTTTTCCACCTTTGAGATTATAATGAACACTGTCACCACAAGTAAAGTCAGAAGTAGGACAGAACACTCTGAACACTGGTGTGGTCACTGGTCATCATTAAAATTAAATTCAAATAAAAACATCCATTTTCCTTTTAAAAAGGGGGGCAGGGCCTTGCAAGTTTGGACTCAATTTTTTCCTCCCTTGTTACAGATTCCCTTTGTGGTTTTGGTAGAGCGATGAACGGCACATGTCATCTGTGGGTGGCACTGTCCAGTGTGGGAGGGTGGACCTGCTTCTCTGGGTGAAGGTGACCAGGTTCATTGAGGTTCCAGGACAGGGAGTAACTAGATCCTAGAGGCCTTTCAAGTTTAACTTTTCCTCTGTCACTTTCTGGACATCCTCACCAGTCTTCAGCCCCCTTGGTATCAACATCACCTTCACCATCTTCAGCTGCCTGCTTGCCCACAGCTGCCTCATTCTCCACATGGTCCTCTCCAGCATCCTCTTCCACAGTCACCCTCCTCCTCCTCCTCTTCATCTCTCCATCAGCTGCTGCTCCCCATTAGCATGTCCATGGGCAGGTGTTTCTCTTCCCTTCTGTGCCTCCTTCCCATTCTTGGTGGTGACCTCAGACTGGTGTCCACAGACAGCCTTGTCTGACAAGCAATGGGTCAAAGTTCAAGGTCGTTGGTAAGAAAGCCACAGAGGAGACAGGTGGTGACTGTGGCCGCAGGGAGTGTGGAGCTGGGACTAGGGAACAATGTAAAGATGGCTTTTCATGCAGTCAGCAAAGAGCTTCATTTTTATTAAAGGGGAAATATGTTCATGATCAATATGGACTGACAGCAATGAATTTTTATTGGCAACTACTGGAATAACATAGATGTTTTAATTACTTTAAGGATCACTAAAGCACTTTTTAATTGGGCCCATCATTTATAAAGTAGGCACTCTAACCCCTTTAGAACTCCTTGAAGCAGATTAAGAACAAAACTATTGTGATCCTTACAATGAAAATTGAAAAAACCCCCCCCCCCCCCCCCCCCCCAGACCTGCTGACTAGATCAGCTGGTTGTGTTGGCTTCTTACGGTTCAGGTTCTTCGACTGTGCAGATCTTCAGGGGTGTGAAGTGATATCCAACGTAGAAATAAGGCCAAAGGGCACCGCTAGCACAGTCGCTAAAACTGTGCAGAAGGGACTTATCACGCAAATTGTAAAATGAAACCTCATGCATTTCGGAGTCTAAAAAAATTCCAACCCTATTAGGTGCTACACTGGGCAGAAGACTGATTTTCTCACGGCCCAGTGCAAAATAATTCTCCCAGTAGTTTAGCCCAACTCCCCATAATCCATCCTGCACTGAGTACTGTTGAAAAGTACTGTTGCTGTTCCTAGGCCTGCTCCTGGGGAAGGGCTCCTTACAGACCCCCACGACCCATTCATTTTTGCATTCCACATCTACCTCCCAGTACTGTCTGCCAGAACTGTATCCTTCAGACCCCAGAATAATAGGGTACCGTCGAAATCTTTTCGAGCTATACGGTATCCTTTGCCTTCCTCCATATTGCACAGCTTTTCTATCTTCTGAGACCGTAAGTTTCCAGTATGCCGTCACAGGATCCAGACGTACATCAACTTGAAATCGCTTGATAATTCTGTCCAAGCCAGAACACTGAGGAGGAAACCGGTACCCATACTCTTTCAGTGTAAATGAGAGTATATCAGGGCATCTGAAGCTATCGGGTCTCTCGTAGCAATCTTTAAGCCCGGTCAGCAATTCCAGTTCTGACCTTACATACTTGCTCTTCACCTTCCTCCACAGACACTTTAAGGAAGCGATGTGGTCTGAGAACTTTGCCAGGTTTTCCTGTAGTCTGGCCGTTTCAGCCGTCTCTTCGTTTTGTAACTGCTCAAGCATGTTCTCTCGTTGCCCGCGGAGAAACGACCTATACTGTTGGTATTCGAGCGTCAGCTCTTCTCGTCTGCGCTCCGCCCATTTCTTCAGTTCTAGTAACCTCCTCCTTTGTGAGGCGAGTATTTTCTCTTCCGGCTCCACCTTCTCCCTCCACAGCTTAACGTAACACTCAATATATTCCCTAGGACTCAGGGCAGCCTCCTCTATGGGCCAAACAGGGTCCCCCGTGTGACCGGGGACGAGGCTGCGCTGTGGACAGGGAGCCTCTTGGTCCTTCTCACAGGAAGTGGCCAGAAGCTGAAGCTGTTGGTCCTCCTCACAGGAAGTGGCCGGGAGCTGTTGGTCCTCCTCGCAGGAAGTGGCCGGGAGCTGTTGGTCCTCCTCGCAGGCAGTGGCCTGGAGCTGTTGGTCCTCCTCGCAGGAAGTGGCCTGGAGCTGTTGGTCCTCCTCGCAGGAAGTGGCCTGGAGCTGTTGGTCCTCCTCGCAGGAAGTGGCCGGAAGGTGAAGCTGTTGGTCCTCCTCACAGGAAATGGCCGGAAGCTGAAGCTGTTGGTCCTCCTCGCAGGAAATGGCCGGAAGCTGAAGCTGTTGGTCCTCCTCGCAGGAAGTGGCCGGAAGCTGGAGCTGTTG
>CABHPH010131721.1:0-17644 GCA_902168325.1 Peromyscus nudipes | reverse complement strand
ATCAGGCTGCCTGGATGGTTACCCAAAGTTCCTCTGTAATGTTGGGGTTTCCAACTCTGACAGACTTTCCTGTGAAGCAGGGAATCTTGAAGGACTGTCCTACCTTGTCTTGGCAAAGTTCAGCAGTCACCTTTCTAGTGTCCTAGTTGTCCAGTTTGGACAGTAACTGTCAGCAATTGAGGCAAGGGCAGTCTCTCTGCCTATGTGGCTAGCTTTTGTCATAAAGAAACTCCATATGGAGTTTCTTCAATGACCATCATCCTCTTTGAAGCAATTGGTGCTGCCAGGAGCAGACATGTCTCACTGTCAAGAAAAGTCCAAGTTCTTAAAACATTTTAAATGCTATATTCTGTAGGTCTTTGAAGTGTTTGAAGATTGCCTATCTATCTGAAATATATATCTGTATACCTAGAAAACCTAACTAACATGACTATAAGTTTGACTATCATAGATAACTATTAATCTGTACTTCTTAATTATACATTACATTTTTAAATGAGCTACATAAACAAGAGTAGAAATATACATACAGTATAACAAAATTAACTTTAAATTTATATCAATAAACTAAAATCCATACCAATGTAAAATATGTGCGATTTGTTGTTTTTTAGATTAAAGTAGATTCAATAATCTACCTTTTTATCTTATCATTTCTATATCCCCCTTTTCTTTTCAGAATGAGATCTCTGACTCTAATCTCCTTTGTTTAGCTTTTTTCTGACCATTACCAATAACAACTTGTAACCAACCCCCCCCAAATGATAACAAATATTTATAACCAATATTTTGGGAATGTGGGTGTAGTTTTCTAGACTACTTCCTGCTGATTGGGGGTGCTGGTAATCTTTGAGAGACCCTGAGAAAATTTAGGATCATAGTTAAGTCTTGGCTGGAATAGTCTGTGAGGCTGGATCATCTCAGCCAGCAACCTTGACGCTGATGTGGATGCAGAACTCAGAGGAAACAACAGAGGTGCTCTGAGACATTGGATCATCTGGGCCATCTGTTCCCATTGGAGGTCGTTCAGGGGGTCTTTCTCAAAAAAATCAAACCTGATTTTTCTTAACGCAGAATGAATCCATAGCCTCTCATTTCCTCATTTTTTACACATCCTGCTTGTTTGGCAGCTGGCTGGTATCTCCTCTCTCCATCCTTCTTCTTCCCATCATTCTTAGTTTGGTTGCCCTGCCTGTACTTCCTGCCTGGCTACTGGCTAATCAGCTTTTTATTAAACCAATTCAAGTGGCAAATTTTTACAGTGTACAAGAGGATTATTCCACAGCACTGCTCCCTGGCCTGGTCTGTTAGTTGTTCTCTCCTGAACCCTCCCCATCATGATGGACCAAAACCTCTACACTGCGAGCTGAAGCAAAGACTCCCCACCTTTAAATTGTAGTCCCAGTCATAATAACAGATAATCAGACCAACACAGGCCTCAGACTGAAGAGACCATGTGTATACCCTCAGAGTCCTGACCCTATGAACACAGATGTTCAATTAAGATTGTTTTTCTGAATGCCAACCATAGTGACTCATCCTTTAATCCCAACACTCAGAAGGCAGAGGCAGGAGGATCTCTGTAAGTTCCAGGCCAGCCTGGTGTACATAGTGAGTTCCAGGACAGCCAGGGCTACAGACCTATAGACCTTGTCTCAAAAACAAGGAGAGAGAGAGAGAGACAGAGACAGAGACAGAGACAGAGACAGAGAGACAGAGACAGACAGAGACAGAGAGACACACACAGAGAGAGAGGGAGGGAGAGAAATTTCTTCTGAGGACACAGAGAACGATTTAACAGTTTGAGATATGATCAAATGATGATTGAGCAAAGATCCATCCAAACAGCATCTAGATTCCTAGCTAGAGAGAAATAGGGGACGGGGTGAGAAGCAGCCTGATTTCAATGGCAGAGAGGCTGTGGAGGGACCTGTCAGCAACCTGTGGTCAGAGGGACCTGTCAGCAACCTGTGGTCAGAGGGACCTGTCACCAACCTGTGGTCAGAGGGACCTGTCACCAACCTGTGGTCAGAGGCTCTCTCTGGATTTCCACACTTGCCTCTGAAGTTCCAAGGACCTGGATCAACTCTGCTTCTCTCAGGACACACCCCTTGTTTCTGACTTGTACAAGAGGACCAGGTGTGTTCTTTATGTTAATTGCCTACACGTGAAGCTGTATTAGACTTGAATTTTATGGAATGTACAATGAAGCTCTGCAGGTGATATAACAAATCTTGCTAGTAAGCAAATACCTAGAAGCCACGGCTCAAAACAAGAATTCGATGCTGGAAAAGTAACTGAGAACGCTGACTTTTCCCACAAAGTAACTTTACTGTTGTGGCATTTCAAAGGAGAAAGACACAGAAAGCCTCACAAGAGGATGCCCTGGTTTGACAAGATGTCCAGGGCTCTTGATGCAGAAGACGAGGCCGTGAGAAACTGCTTAAAGCAGACATACTTTACTGAAGGGTTTTAAGTAGTGGGCGATGTGGAAAGGGACGACAAAGAGCAAGAGGCCAGGGAACCCAAACGTCTGCTTTCTATTTACAGTTTGGGCATCTTTGGCAAAAAGAGCGTAGATAAATCGAAAGTAATCATTTTAAAGAATCACTTAGCTTCAAAGGAAGCAGGAGGAGGGGGAGGGAATCCCAGGCTGGAAAAATTAAATGCATAAAAATAACCAAATCAACAATTACATTAAAAATAAACTAACTAAAATGTTCCATTTAAGAAGTCAAGAGTTACCAGAATAGGTTTTAAAAAGTAAGTTTCAATATTATTGAAGCAGAACACAAAGTCAGTGGTGAATTGTAAGTAGGAGAAAAAAAAGAAATTGTGTGAATTGTTTATAGAGGAGAGAGTGTTTTTAAATTTATTTAGGAGATCATCATAATCCTGATATCAAAACCAAAGAAAGCTAGTTTGATGAGATAAATTACACACCACTATTCTTCATTAGTATGGATGCAAAAATCTTTAACTATGCATCAGCAAGCTAAGATTCAAAAGTTGAAACACCAACAGCTCCATTCTACATAGGCAGAGGCGGCCAACAGACATTCACAGAGAAGATATACTACAGGCCATGTGGAAGATTGGTTTGCTTTGTGGTAAAACTTGTTCTATTTATTTCTTTATAGGTACGGAGTATCTGTTGAGTGCCAGTGGTAACAGAATACAGAAGAGAGCATCCAGTTCCTGGAGCTGGAGTTACAGACACCTGGGAGCTGCCATGTGGGTGCTGGGAACTGAACCCGGGTCCTCTGGAAGAGCAGTCAGTGTTTTTAACCACTGAGCCATCTCTCCAGCCCCATGTGAAAGATTGTTTAACATCATAATCACTAATCCTGGAGAAATGAGAATTAAACTCACACCGAATAGAACCCCATGTCCACCGGAAGGGCTGAAATCAGGAAGACAAAGACGACGTCTATCCTTAAGGAGCCACTCAAGCACAAGCCTCGCACACTCTCGGCGGGAACGAAAAATGGTACAACCACTTTGAGAAAAATTTCTGGCAGTTTCTGTAAAACTAGATCTTCTAACAGGACAGCAATTTCACTCCTAAGTATTCACGTAGTGAAAATAAAAGACACCCACGAAAGCCCTGCTAGCCTACAAAGCCTGTTGCTAGTTATCACACCTTTATTTATAATAGCTAAAACATGGAAAACTGCCCAAATGTCAAGAATGAGTAAACCAGTCACAGCATGCCCACAGCAAGGGGCAGAGACAGCTCGGGAAAGGAAAGGTCTGAAAGTACAATGCTGAGTGACAGGGGCCTAACAAAATGAGCACAAGTTGTACTTTGTCACTCTGGAAGAGGCTAAGATGAAAAACAAAAGTCAGAATGGCATTTGTTCTGGGATCGGGGACAGTGTTCAGAACTCTGAGGTGCCAGGAACGATGTTGGCAAAGGACTGTGCTGTATGTTAATGCCTACTGTGGCAGCACACGCCTTTAATCCCAGCACTTGGGAGGCAGAGGCAGAAGTAGTGCATTTCTGTGAATTTGAGGCCAGCCTGGTCTACACAGCAAATTCCAGACCAGTGGGACTACATAGTAAGACTGCTCAAAAGAAACAAACAAAAACAATGATTGGTATACTTATGATTTCTGGTTTTGGTTCTTGTAACATTTTCAAACATAATTATCTTCCTGACCTTTGATATATACAGGCTAACATTTGTAGCTGAAGGATACTGTGGTCTGCAATTCACTTAGAAAGGCATACAAAAATGAGATGGACAGATGCTTGGACAGATGGATAGATGGGTGGAAGGATGGAAGGATGGACAGAAAGAAAGAAGGATGGAGAGATGGGAGAGAAAGCAATCATAAAATGGTAACACGTGTAGGATCTGGGGAGGCATGTGAGTGATAGTATTTTAAGCTTTTCTGCATGATTGGCACTTTATACAATAATATCTTGGCAGAGACGGATAAGGAATGTGGATAAACAGAAAGAAAGGTGAAAGAGACTCTCAAGATTTGTATAATCAAAGGAATGTATGAGGAAAATTCAGGCCGATTGAGATCCTGAGGACATAGTTTCCAACGCCCATGAATCATGAAAACGTCATGGGACCCTTAAAACAATATGGACACCTCGGCTTCCTTTTGGAAGGAAAGTTTCACGTAGCGCAGACTGGCTTTGTCTCCTACACCCAAGGACAGCCTTGAGCTTCTGATGTGCCAGCTTCTACCTCCCGAGTGCTGGGATCACTGGAATGTGGCACTGTGTCTAACTTTATGTAGTAGTAGGATTGAAACCAAGGCGCTCTGCCAGCTGAGCTCAGCTCCCCCCTTGAAAGCCCCAGTGCTGTAGAGCTTTGTGGACCTGGGAATTGTTTTCAAATCTTGCAGGGTGACCCTTGATGTCTACCAGTACTGGGATTATGAGGCCATAACTGCTTCCTGTTTCTTTGGAATGCTCTGAAAGATATTGTATATAATTAATAATTAACATAAAATAAAGAACATTTTCATTGTTGGTGATCTTGTCACTGGGTTAACCATGAACTTTGACACCAGCATTACTCCGAGAGCTGGTCTTAGCTCTCCATCCACATTATAAATAACTAGGCCTTGGGTCTGTTTTGAGTACTTGTACTCCAGCAGAGGCTGGCCTGGAGCCAGTGCTTTATAAGAATTTATGGGTTGACTGGGACACTAATGAAGGTGTTTGCTTTTCACAGGTGACAACAGCCTCATGAGCCAGTCATTCCTACTATGTCCCTCCCATTTTCCAGCTACAGGGAGCATCCACTACTGTCACCATAGACCTCAATAGATCACCTGGGAATTGTCAACCACGTGTGGTGGCTGTGACCTCTGATACGGAACAGTCTCTCCCTGTGACACTCATGAGCACCGAGGCCAAAGACCACACCAGGGAAAACTTTTCACCTTTAGAAATGGCCAGGTAAAAAAAAATCTATGCACGTCTCAGAAAGCCCCATCAGAGCAAAGGCTGTGCTTACTTTTTATCCATAGTCACTAGCCAGTGGAGGACTTGCCTGGTCCCCATCATTCCCACCAAAATAAAGACTAAAAGGGAAAAAAAGATGGTGTCAAGTGACTGGGAAGGGCAGATTCTCCCTCCAAAGCCATGATGCCACGGCACCGTCTGGGATCCCTGTCCTTTGCCTCCTAATAGCTCTACACTGCAGGAAAGCCATGTTCTTGTCCCTGTATAAAATCCCACTCACATCTACTCACCTGGGCCTGGTAGTAGCTAACCCAATAGTCCTGAGTAGGCAGAACTCAAATCCACTGGAGGTTTTGTTAATCCCACCAGGAGAGAATAAGACCACTACTGCAATTTTGAACCAAATTTGAAGTAAGCTTCAACTAAATACTGTCAGGGATTCCCAGAGAGGTTCCCAGAAAATGGACATGAACTATGTTGGCCAGGTGCTTATAAAGGCCATGTATTTCCCACCTTCCTCCAATGGGAGCAAGCATGCATCCAGACATACTTCCTGCCTGTACCTCCCTCCTATATATCTTGTGCACTTGGGCCAACTAAACTCGTTTAGGGAAGATAAGACAAGCTTGTTATTGTATATGAACAACAGCCTCCAGCATCGCAGGAACTACCTACCTGTCCTTGGGCAAGGGGCTTACAGGTTAGAGGCATTTTTGCTTTGTGGATCTTTAGGCACAGTAATTAAAACCTAAAACATAACTCTGGCTCTCGTGGTAGAATATTATTTTTGTTGGTTTCATGTAGGTGCAATGTTATTCATTAAGCAGCGCTATTTACCATGAGAGAAAAGCCAAGAGGCACAACAAGACCCACTACGAGTTATTAGGGGAAGGGGTGGACAGGAGAGTGTGTGCTCAGGCCTGTTTGAGAGAAATGTGCAACCCCCCCCCTCACGCGTGCACGTTTGCATATGGGCTTACAGAGCTACGCCACGCATGCGCATAGATTGTGTGATCACGCTGCGCACAAATTACATAGGACATGAGGCCCTGGGATGACTAATTGTTTTTGCCAGTGCATTCGAGGTCATATAGCTGGGGGAGTGGCCAGTGGCCACGAATCCCAACATTTTTAAGGTGTGTTACTTTTGTTTATGTTGCATTTGTTTAAACTCTTTGAAGCTGTGTTACTGTGCCTGTCTAAAACACCAGATGGTCTAATGAAGAACTGAACGCAGGAGAAAGGAATGATAGGTGGGGCTGGCAGGCAGAGAGTATATATAGAAGGAGAAAATTGGGGGAAGAGATCTAGGATCCAGAGAAGGAGGAGGACATCAGGGGCCAGGCACCCAGCTACACAATCAGTCACTCTGTATATCAGTAAGATCAGTAAGATATACAGCGTGAGAGAATGAGAAAAGTCCAGAGGCAAACCGAATTAAGTTAAGGAAAGCTGGCTAGAAACTAAGACAAGCTAAGGCTGGGCATTCGTAAGTAAGAATAAGCCTCTGTGAGTGATTTATTTGGGAGCTGGGTGAAGGGTCCCTCAAAGAGCCAAGAAACAACAACAAGCTCTCACAGTTCCTCACAGGTGACTCTTGGAAGAACTTGACCTTGACAGAAAACAAACTAAACTTGACAGAAGAGAACTAATCTATGGGAACCTGCAAGGAGGAAGTTGTAGATGGGAGTGACCTCGCGACCCACAGGTGCCCCCGTATCAGTAAGTACACCGAAGGACCACCAGATAGGGAGGGCAGTATTGGGGGAGCGGGGACAGGGATGAGAAGCCTAGCTCTCATCCTCAGGGGCTGGACAGACTTTTAGGGACCTCTAGTCAGGTCAAATCGGTATCCATGGCCTTGATAAAGGAAAGAATTTCAGTACAATTCATGAAGCAGAGTTGTGATTTAACAGTGGTGTTTTTAATAAAGGCTTAAGCAGAAAGATTAAAAGAAAGGAGGTCAGGATGGGGTAAGATAGACCCAAGAGCACCAGTGTAGGCTCCTCAAAGCAGAGTCACAGATCTTTGTAATTGTCTTTATTTCAGCCATACACAGGATTTTGGTAAGGTTTGAAGTTACTATCTTTAAAGGGATACAAAACCTAAATGACAGGATTTCAGTTGATAAGGTGAAGGGCTAGTCCCGGGGCTGACAGGAAGTGGGGTATCTTTAGTGTAAACCAAAGTAAACAGTTTTGTTTGAGATTCTCAGGCAAGGTCTAGGGATAGGAAGGAGGCCCCACCCAAGCTCAGGTGCATTCAGGTCTTAAGCTTGGAGGCTGCTACTTAAATATATCTACGCATGAAGCAAACTCTGACTTTATGTCCAAAGCCTTTACAGCAGCTGTTGACGGCACTCAGATGATGGCGGGCTTTCATCAGAGTCTGGATGAGGGGACTCCTTTCCCCTCTCATGTCCCCTAAATTTCTCTTTTTCTTTCTTGCCTTGGGACAAGGAAGAGGACAGCAAAAGGGGGTCTGGGTCGGAAGAATGAAGCCGACTGTGGGATGATGATGGCTGTGGGAGCCACGGAGGGGGAGGGGATGCCTGCAAGGATCCAGGCCACCATGTCGTGGGAACTGGAAGTGGTCCAGGCACTGGGGCCCATAAAGGTCCAATCTCCAGGTGACGGTGGGGACAGTGTGAGGCGCTCACAGGGGACATGGAGTAGAGGCACAGGCAGAGGGCCTTCAGGGAGGTTAGCACTGAATCTGGAGGCGGGGGACACACTAAAGCTGGACACCAGGATGTCACTAGGATTGCAAGCCCTGGATTAGTGAGGGTTCCATGGCTAATATTATGTTTAAATTACTGTGATTAAGAGATGTATAAAACAAAGATGCCTCCAACCTGTAAGCCCCACTTGCCCAAGGACAGATAACTTCCTGGAATGCTGGGAGCTGTTGTTCATATATGATAACTGTTTTCACTTCTGTAAACAAGCTTAGTTACTCCTATTACACAGGATGTGTGCTTGATCACACACAGACAGGAAATACATCGGGATGTGTGCTTGATCACACACAGACAGGAAGTACATCGGGATGTGTGCTTGCCTCTGATGGCATGAAGGCAGGAAGGACGTGTGAGTTTTGCCTTTATAATTCAGTGCCACACTCTGGGCACGAGTCTTGGGTATGGACTTGGCCAGTGTCCTTGGTCCTGGCCAATGTTTAACGAAGCCTCTTTGTTAACATGTATTCACAGTCATGGTGAATCTCTGAGCTACCCCAAACCCATAACAAGGGTTAGGGCTCAGGACAGCGGCACAAAGCAGGCCTTCGCTGGGAGCGGTGGGAATCTATCAGGCAGTCCAAGAGGACTTTGAAGAGGATTCAGGGATACTGATGCTCAGCTTCTGGGTGGGCAGCCTTTGGCTGGTGCATACATCCCGCACAAGACTAAGATTCCATGGGTCTGACTCTGTTGAATCTAGCACTGAGTGGCTTGGGAGAGCAGGCAGAGGCTCAGGTGCCTGGCTTTAGGGTCAAAGTGGATTCCCAGGGTGCAGAAAGAGGAAATCCACTCCTGTTATTGCTTGGAAAGGATATGGCCCTGAACGGCTCCTGTGTTGACACCGTGGGCCCAGCTAGTGGATCTAGTCACTCAGAACTGAAGGAACCGTGAGAGCTCTGATCTAATCAAAGATGAATCATGGCAGGGTCACAATCTGGTAGCATTTCTAGGAGATCATGTGAACTCAGAGGTGAAGCCCCTGGAGTAAGTATTATGCCTTCCAAGGCTGTGTGTGTCTCCAGCCCCTGGCTGAGTACTTCCTGGCTGCTATGAGGGGAACCACTTTCCCCCACGATGCTCTGCCAATCACCATGTTTCTCCTTATGGTCCTGGAAACAATGGAGGCAGCTGGCTATGGATGGAAATGCTGAAACCATGAGCCAAAATACTTTTTTCTTCCTTAAGTTGTTTATTCTTGAGTATTTCATCCCAGCAATAAAAAACTAACTTCATGGCCCGGAGAACGGAAGAACAAAAAGACCAAAGACTGAAATGCTCTCAGGAGCCCCTGGTAACAAAATCTCTGCAGCCTAAAGCAAGGAACAGGGCACTGCCATCTCCAACAGCAGCGGCCAGGGACAACCCGGAAACCAAGGCGGACAGAGAGCTAGAGGGTGTGCGGGAAGAATCCAGAGGTGACCGGAGTAACACCAGTTTACGCTGGGGAGTCTGGTGGGTGACAGAGTTTTGTTTGCTAAATTGAGGAGACCTCAGGGGACATAACTGCCTGTCCCCACACTGCCCCTCAGCTGGCGGAGCAGCACTGCTGTCCTGGGGCTCCTGGCACCACGTGCCTTCCACAAGGCCACCATGACCACAGTGATGGATATAGTTGCCAGCTCTTCTCCACCACACAGGCCTTCCGATGGTTGTCCCCAGAGCTCGGGACCCAGCCCTTCCTAACTCGGTCTCTTTCTTCAGCGGTCCTTGCTATGATGCTCCAACATACCTCAGCCAGAAAGCTGTCATCTCTTTCTCCAGATCATTTCTCAAGAGGCCATTGTCCTAGGGTATGATGAAATTAAACTGGAAAGGACAAGGATGTGTAACCAAGCTGGAGTGTGAGGTCAATGATGACGATAGTCTACAAGGGGACAAGACGGTAGCAACGGAGATGAAGGAATGAAGCCATGGGGCCAAGGGAGTGAGCAAAGAGCCATTAGTGAGCACACGCCAGAGGCAAACTGTCCGAACCAAAGATGTCTCCCACATGTTTGGATTAATGTCACTAGTCCATGGGACAAGCACACAGTGAGACTTGGCCCAGTCACAATGCCTTCCCAGAATACGGACCATCAAGTTCTGTTCCATTTTGAACAGTGTCTGGTGTGCTGGGGGTAATCTCAATGGGGGCTTCTTGCCGTCTCTGCCCACCTGGAGCCTGAGGAGAAGTCTGGGGTGGGAGACTTTTATTCAACGGATCTAGACCAAAAGCAGCCACAGGAAGTCGTAGGATCAGGATGGTTTCCTGGGACAAGAAGGAAAGAGAGTTCAGGAGGGAGGAAGGAGGGGGGGCTCTTAGGGAGACACTTAGAACACCTGGGAAGAGAAAGGGGGACACACAGTGACAGGAAGCGAGTGAGAGCATGCACTCATCACCAGACAGATGACTAACTCATCATTTCCGAGGGGCCACCTTCGGTCCCCTCTTTTCTTCTTTCCTTCCCTCATCTCTGGGCCCAAAGTTCCCACTCTTCCATGTGGTCCTAAATGAGTGCCCAGTGCTCACTGCAATCCCTCCTGACTCCTCTTGTTCCTTGATAGCCAGGTGGGAGCAGTCTCATCTGGGTTAGGGTAGAAACCACAGGACCCTCAGGCCAAGGCTGTGACCTGCAGTCAGGTTTTATTTCTTGGTTACAATGTCATTAAAGCTAATGTGTCTGGATGGGATCCAATCTCCCCAAAGATTAGCATTGCAAGGCTGGTCTGAGCTGGAAGCTCTGAAGTGGATTTGTGCTGGGAGAAGATGCTAATGCTTGTTTTTATTTCTCCTAGAGCTGGTACCCATCAGCGAGGCCTGGATATAATGAACAACAGCACACACAATAAATTTTAAAACAAACAAAAACTCCAGGAATGCTAATGCGGACCAGCCCTGGGATGCGGTGTGTTTCTAAGAACATCGATTGTTGGTGAACGATTCCACTACCTGCCCCTCACAGGCAGTAGGTGGCTGTCTCTTGATTGTGTCAGTTATAAACTCCTGGCAGGAGGTGTGAATGGGACAGAGGAAGGTAACAGTGGGTGACACAGGAGGAGGAAGGGCAGGGTCTACGGTAAGGTTTTACTTTTCCACTTTCTTTTTAACTTTATACTTTTTATTTTATTTTATGTGTTGAGTGTTTGCTTGAATGTATGCACCACCTACATTCCTGGTGTCTGTGGAGGCTAGAAGGGGGCATCAGATCCCCTAGAATTGAAGTTATAGATGGGTGTGGGCCACCATGTAGGTGCTGGAAACTGAACTGATTCATCTGGAAGAGCTCTTACACTTACCATCTCTCCACCCTGGTTTCCTACTTCCTGCTGAGCAGGAGTGAGAAAGATTTTCCCAGCCCCTGTTGCTATGAGAGGTGGCCACAGAACTCAGTTTTAGACGGTACAGTATAAAGAGCCTTTGAGATAGCAGCAAACCTCCTTCAAGCTCATGGTCCCCTCCTGCTGGCTCAGGGCTCCTGGAGACGATGAGGGAGCCATAGCCTGAAGGAGCCTAGTTCACCTAAGCACCATGCAGGGCAGATGCACCTGTAGACCTGGACTGTCTACCCTAGAACTTGACATGATTTAAAACTATGCCTCTTCTGTGAGTAAATCAGTGAACTCTGGAGTCCATTTGTCACTATGGTTCAACCTCTCCTAACCTAAGAAGGACCAACCTAGAATTCCAGATGGGAGTCTAATGAACCTGGGCTCCACAAACCTGGGGTTCTTGGAAGGAAGTTAAGGAAATGGGGGAGCTGTCCCTTACTAAAGTGGGATGAAGGTCTTGGTGAGGTGAGTGAGGTTTGCCTTGAGCTACACCCAAGAGGGATATCAGAGAGTCTTGGAGTATGGGAGTATGTTGTATCATTCAAAGTGAGCTCTGGCTGGGTGTAGTGGTACATGCCTTTATTACCAGCTTTTGGGAGACTAGCCTGGTCTACATAGCAAATTCCAGGCTAACCAGAACTACATAGTGAGACACAGTCTCAAAGCAACAAGAACAAAACAAAACAAAAGGATCTCTGGACCCAGATGTGGTGGGGCACATCTGTAATGCTGGCATTTGGGAGACTGGGGCAGGAGGTTTGCTGTGAGTTCCTGGTCTGCTATGTAGCAAGTTTGAGGCTAGACTGTGGTGCATGAGACTCTGTCTCAAAAAACAAAAGAACTGGCTGAGAGATGCTCAGCTGGTGAAGTGCTTTCATTGAAAGCACAGGGCTGAGGTCACTCATGGAACCCACATAAAAAACAGAAGAAAAACAACAGTAACAACAAAAAGTCTCACTGTTCTATGAAGAGACATCATGACCAGGCAACTCTTATAAAAGAAAGCGTTTAATTGGGGCTGGCTTACAGTTTCAGAGGTTAGTCCATTATCATCATGGTGGGGAGAACGGTAACACACATGGTGCCAGAGAAGTAGCTGAGAGCTACATCTTGGCCCGCCGGCCAAGAGAGACACTGGGCTTGGCATGGGTTTTTGAAACCTCAAAGCCCGCACCTCAGTGACACACTTCCTCTCATGAGGCCACACCCCCTGATCCTTCTAATCCTTTCAATGGTTCCACTCTCTGGTGACTAAGTGCCACGGTGCATGGCACATTACAGCAGATGGCAATTAATAATTCAGGCGTCAGCCCACCAGATGAATAATCCTCTGATGGAGGAACCTCGTCAAGCAAAGCTTACGGGGCCAAAGACTCTGAAAACTGCTTGCTTCTCTCTGTAATTTCACATGTGCAAGAGCAGCTGTGGAATCTCCCATTACCATGCATTTTCATGTAATGTGTACATGTAATCTCATGATTACATCTCAATCTGATGGGCATTTATTCTGTGGACTGTCTAGAGATGATTTTTTCTTAAGCTGTATCATTTTGATGAATAGAAATAATCCTAGGATATTCTTCATAGCTCAGAATGACAGGAAAATAACAGTATTCTCAGCTACAAAGACAGCTTTTTACACATTTAGCTGACTTAAGACCTCAGAGTAAATTCAAAGCAGACTAGCTGCCCCGAAAGTGAATCGCAGGAGGACAGACTCCCAGGTGTCAGTTGTTGAACCAAGGTCAGGCATGAAGCAACTTTAGCGTCAGTTCTTTGCTTGCAAACTCTGGCTGGAAACATTAAAGACAACTCCCTGAACAAATTCTCCCAGCAACTGACTCTCTGCACAAACTCTAATCTCAGTTTTATGATACAAGACTCAAGGTCAGCCAACTAACTGTTTATGTTTAGATCCTGTCCCTGGAGAAAGTGTGGGGCACTCAAGCACTGTGTGCCCCTGGGTAATGTGACCCTCAAATGTAAGCTTTCTATTGGGAATGTGTGTGTGTGTGTGTGTGTGTGTGTATGCATATATATATACTGTGTAAAGACAAAGAGAAAAGATTTTCAAAGGAGATTTTTCAAGGTGAAGTAAAAAATGAAACTTACCATCAGAATGAGTATATTCCTTTTCCTAATACCCCTCAGATAGAAAAGTTTAGTTCTCTCTGACATCGTGGATTTTTTTTGCATACCCTGGGTGCGGCCTTGGAGCAGGCTCTCAAAAAACCAAAATAACTAAGCATTTGAATTTATGACCAGCAGGGGGTGGGGAGGGTGGGGGCATTCTCCTTCAAACCACCACATCTCCCAACTCACCCCTGAGATTAGCTCATACCCAGTTGTCTTTTCCAAGACCCTGGCCTGGGGAAGAAAATAAGTACTTTATCATTTTTGTGTGTTTTTTAAGGTTTATTTTTATTTATGTGTATATGTGTATATGCAAGAATGTATAGCACATGTGTGCAGAAGAGGATATCAGACCCCCTGGAACTAGAGTTACAGGCAGTTGTGAGCTGCCCCATGTGGGTGCTGGCTCCTGAATGCAGGTCAAAGTAGTAGGTGCTTTTAACCACTGAGCCCCCTCTCCAGCCACAAGCACTCTTAAATAAGTGTGAAATCAGTATGTTAATGGTGCCCCATGACATCATGGTTCACACCCACAGATTAAGATCTGTGGAAAAATGTTGTCAAACTAAAGCTAAAAAAAAAAAAAAAAAACCAAGAAAGTCATTGAGTGAACATTCCCTAAGGTACCTCAAAGGCAAGGCAAGGCTTCCCCTGCCCTACTCAGTTGATAAAAGATAGTGTTGGCTTCCAAATCAGAGCTATGGGGCCAAGAGGATACACAGTCCAGAGACAAAACAATGTCAGGGATGAGGAAGAACTGAAAGATCCCAGAGCTGGGGAATCTGATAAACATTTCAGCTCAATTACATTCTTGGAAGAGACACGTCATTATGCATTTACCAAACCCCACCAAGAGTGACTCCTATGGTGGTCCATGGACTCAGTACCATATAACTAATGCCTCATTATTCTCTCCAGGAACCTCTGATGAGGTACTGAGTATCAAACCTGCTGCCTTCAGAGCCTATCAGTAGCCCCCTTGCTCCCTCAGGTGCTCTGGGTTAGAGTCTCTCACCCATTTTCTGCCTGAGTACCACACCAGGCACACTTGGAAAGTTTCACAAGTGTTGGGGATTTCTTATTCTTACGATCCCTGCTACACTGATTCCAGATAAGGGATAAATTATAAGGGAGAACGTTCACGTAAATTCCTGGCAGATCAGAAATTACAGAGAATGACAGATTTATGGTCACAGTACCTGTCATACTGTGGTGGTCCTAACAGAGCAAGGGACAGGAATAGGTGCCTGAGTGTCACCCTCCCTGGGGTGGGGGTGGGGGTCCTACTGGGCTGTATTCACAGAGAACATGGTCCTAAAATAAATAAGGAAATAAACTCACCGATAAAGTGATACCAACAAATGCCCTTTGTATTTGCATTCTAGTGGCTTTGGTGGGGACAGAAATGACTTAGACACCCCTGACCCCAGCCAGGACTTTGAGATAGCCCTCTCCCTCTCTCTCTGGGTGGCTAGCATCTTGGGGCCTTCCCCAGCAGCAGATGACAGAGGTGTCCCTGCCCAGTTACCTGGCACTGAGGTCTGCCACCAAGCAAAAAGATGGTGGCTTTTACTCTTCACAGTGGGAGTCAGCAGGCTGCCACAGCTCCAGCTGGGATCCAGGCCTCCCTGGGTGACCATCTGTTCTGCCTCAGCAGTCTGCCCCTCAGCAGGCTCACTCTCCCTGGAGGCAGAGATAACCTTTGTCTGGGCAGCTGCGCCTGGTGTCCTGGACAGTTTCAGCTCTGCATTGCTGGGCTGAGGGAAGTGGCTTGAGGGTCAGAGTTATCCTGCTGCTGCTGTGGAGGAGGTTCTGTACCTGAGGGCACCTGGGAGTCTTGCTAATGATGTGTCCAGAGAGCGACACAAAGAGACGTAAAGCCTGTGTAAGGTCTGAGCAGGATAAACCTCTTCAGGCCATTTCTTCCAGACAGGGAGGGGCCCATGTATGCTGTTGGCTTGATTCGAACCGGGAATGTGTACTTGGTGATGGTCAGGGCTCTGAGGTATTTGCGTCTTACTGTAGCATGTTGCTGACTTACTTACAGGGTTCGTGGGTAAGCCCAAGTGACACAGGACTGATTCATGAGACAGCTAACACTGAAGTCCCACCTCATCCCCAGCACATTTGTGACTTTCCAGTGAGCAGAGGGAGATGCCTTGGAGGCAGCCTCTGCTAGCCATGGCCCACTGAGAGTCATTCCCCCTTTTTTTGAGTGTCCCTCTACAAGGTCTGGGCCAGGGGATGCATAAGGTAGGCCCTACCAGTCAAAGAGAGTGGCTGAGGTTTGGGGTATCTACCAATGCCGGGTGCCACAGTGCCTCTGTAGTGTGAACTAGCAGAGCCAGTATTTAGGGAGACATGTTGGGATCTGCTGGCATCTTTAGGAGGTAACCACTATAGCTGATTATTAGGTTTTCAGCATCAGCTCTGGGGACAGCTTTGGGCCCATAGCTCTGATTAGTAACTGTGCAGAGAGGGCTTGCCTGAGATCTGCCTACATCCCAGGGCAGAGTAGAGCTCCAGAGTCCAGGTTGTCAGAACCCAGGTTTCCACCTCTGGCCTGTGACTTCATGTCATCCCAGCCTCAGGATCTGGTACCTGAGAGAGGCAGGGTGACTTTCTCAAAGATGAACAACATGGGCTCTTCAAGAGAGGGACCGAGGTGGGAGTAGAGAAGGAACCGAGGCTTGAGGGGTGCCAGCTTCAGGTTTGTCCCCTTGAAAGCACAGTGGAGTATATGAAGGACCACTTCCAAGGGCCTGGGCTGGGATGTGCCTGACACACATCCCTCCCTGCAAGCACTGTGGACAGAAAGAACTTTGTTTGCAGTATCTCATTAACCCATCAGCAGCCAGTGTGGCTGAGTCACTGTCCTGCGGCCATTTGACAGATGAAGAAACTGAGGCGGGAAGAAGCTGGGGACACAGTACAAGTGAGTGACAGCTGGCACACAAGCCGGTCCTGCTTCCAAGCCCACGACGTTGCCATCATTATTCCACACAGCTCCACTTTTGGGAATTTCAACAACAGAGAGGACATGTGGTCCGTGGCTTTCAGGCAAATGTCCATTCATCCAGACAGTGTCCTCAGCACTGCTGTGGACTGGGAGCGTCTGCTGATTTATCAAATCCACAGGTCACATTCGTGCTGGAAGGAGGGGGTCCATAGGGTGGGTTTTTCTGTCGTGGGAGGATTGGGAAGAGGAGAAGGAACAGAAGACGAGGTTGGTTCAGCTCCTGAGTTCCCTGTGAGCCAGACACTGCACTGGATGAGCCTTGTGTCACCTGACCCCTCCCCCACAAACAGGACTGCAGATAGCTTGTCTTTGTCTCCATTTTACAGAGGGAAAATGAAGATGTGGAGAAATCGGTGAGCTGTGCAATGTGTCCCAGACAGGACCAAGCTGGGATTGGCCTCAAGCACTAATGACTACTTTTATTTGCTGCCTAATATGTCTGTTCCATTTGTCACATTAACAGCAAGCTGCAAGGTAGACATCATCAGGGAAGCTGGGCTGTGAGGGAGCATTACCTGGCCCATGGCTCTCTGGGCTAGAGAGGCTCTGAACCCAGATGCCCCTGTGCTGAACCTAAGAGCGTCTCTCTGGGACATGGTCTCGGAACTCGAGTCAGGGTTCCTGCCAGGCTCCTGGCAGGGGCCCCATGCCCACATCAGTGTTCCATATGGTGGGTGACTGAAGTCTGCTCTGCTGATGCATGGGATGTGCAGTGGCCCTGGGCACCAAGCATTTCTGGAAACACTTCAGGCAGTTGGGCAGGCAGAGCTGAGGGAGTGCACATGGGCCGTGTGGCAGGGAAGCCTGGACCAGAGAAGGTGCCTTTGGAGGCATCTGTGCTGCTCACCTGTCCTCTGCCTTGTGAGAAGAAAGTGCTGCTGAGTCACAGCGAAAGGAAGACTGTGTTCTGAAACTTCCTGTTGTCTGCAAAGATCGCTGTGCGGTATAGGCGCCCGGAGTCCTAAACACACACACACACACACACACACACACACACACACACACACACACA
>CABHPH010131720.1:0-23871 GCA_902168325.1 Peromyscus nudipes | reverse complement strand
GTGTGTGTGTGTGTGTGTGTGTGTGTGTGTGTGTGTGTGTGTGTGTGTGTAGACAGTTTTTCCACAGCTACCCCCCTCTCCTTTTTCACCTCCACCCTTACCTATTAAAACTTTACCATCCATAGCCCTCATTGGCTCAAGGCCATCACACTACATAGCTCCAAATGCCGTGATTTTTTTATTTTAAAACTCAAAAATTACTCAAGATCTATGCTGTCCCTGTCTAATGTGGAAGTCTCCAAGATTCTTGTCTCCCCTAGGACCCAACAAATGTGCACCTCTGTGCGTCATTCTCCACTTGGTTCCTGGCTTGACCTTCCTGAGCACCTTGCCCTCTCTCTCCCTGTTGTCTCTCTCTGCAGGTCCCTTCCTGACTCCTAGGCCATCCCCAGACCCTTCTCAGGATGCTATGGCTCAGGTGGGATAGTAAGAACAGAGGGAGGGTACATGTTGTGTGGCAAAAGAAGTGGTGTTGCCGAGGTAAAAGGAAGCCAGGTTTCTGGGACACTAGGCAAAGGGACTGGATCTAGGTTGGCAAGCAGGAAGTAAGGAAGGTGTGCGGGCACAGGTGTGCTGAGACTGGCAGCAAGGTCATGACTTGTGCCAGCACTGAGATTTCTGGATGTTGTCACGCCTCTGACCATCTCTATAGCTCTTAGCCTCTGGTCTATATGGATGAAGCCGAGTTTTCAGTGTTTTGAGGATGGTCCAAGGAGAGAAAGCCACCTGAGCAGGGACAGAACCTGCTGTGATCATCATGTTGCTGAGAAGGAAACTTCTGTGGATTTCACTTTTATCACAGTGAACACCGGGAGCTGAGTGTTGGGGCAGATGTAAGTCAGAGAGCAAATAGCCCTCTCAGTGACTGGCTTTAGGCGAGGAGTATCATATCAGCTCCTGTCTTCAGGCTTCTGGAGGGTGGGGCATGAGCCTAGGTAAGAGGAGTTCTTTTCCCAGCAAAAAAGCAATTGTGAGCAAGACTAGCAGATGTCACCTTAACTGCCTGCCCTCCTTGGGGAAATTTTCCAGAGTAACACCAGAGCTGGAAAAGGACTGCTGCCCATCAGGAGAACATGTGAAATTCTTTCGTGGATGGAATGTGAGGATCATGCCTGGACAAAAGGGAAAAGGACACAGAGGCTGCACTACAGGACAGAGTCATGGACAAAAGAACAAAGTAGTTTGACTTGCAACGTTGATATTGCTCATGAAGATGAGAGAAAGCAAATACTTCAAGGAAACAAAAGGCTTGTCCTGACTGAGCTATGCTGAAAGCGTCCTGTGAGCCAACCGTTGTGCAAGACCCTACACAGGCGCCAATTCACTTTCTCTAACCAACAACCCTGCACATTCTACTAACATTGTCCTGCTCAGAACACTAGAACTTAAATGCATCTAAATTGTTTTCATGCTTGAAATTCAGGCATAATTCACAAACAACAGAATGAGCCTTAATTAGTTTTATTGCTGTGATGAGACATCATGACCATGGCAACTCTTACGAAGGAAAACATTAAATTGCGGCTGGCTTGCAGTTTAGAGATTTAGTCTGTTATTGTCATGGTGGGGAGCATGGCAGCACACAGGCAGACATGGTGCTGGAGAAGGAGCCAAGAGTTCTACATCTGGATCCAAAGGCAGCAGGAAGAGCGAGTGAACCAATGGGCCTAGTTTGAATTTCTGAAACCTCAAAGCTCTCCCCCAGTGAAACACTTCCTCCAACAAAGCCACATCTCCTAATAATGCTACTCCCTGTAATCCTACAGGGGCCATTTTCACTCCAACTACCACATACATACAGTAGAATATAATTGAATGAATTCTTGTTATGATTAATATACTTATTAATTATATATCCAATTACAATTAGATATTTATATATATATATAATATATATTTATAAATCCAAGATATAGAACATTTTCCACACCTCAGAAAATGCCGTGATGTTTCTTTCAGATCAAGTCTTCCCTTCAGAGACACCTGTCTTCAAATTTCAGTATTAATTAGTTGGCTCTGCCTATTGTGTTAAACAACAAGAGATCCTGTAACAAAAACAACAGGCTGGGCAACCTACACAATAAAATTTTGTCATCTCACAATTTTAGAGGTTGTGAGTCCATGATCTAGAGTCTAGAGGCTTCATTTCTTCAATCTGATATCTCCCCTTAGCATGTGAACAGTTGTCTATTTTCTTTGTCCTCAAATTGTTGTCCTGCTGTGTACTTGCATTCCTGATGTCTCTTCTTTCTTTTATGTGTGTGTGTGTGTGTGTCATGGTACATGTGTGGAGGTCAAAGGACATCTTCGGGGATTTGTTCTCTCCTTCTAAGACTAAAACTCACAGAACTCAGGGTTGGTTGCAAGCAACTTTACCTGCTGAGCCATCTCATTGGCTCTTGTTTTTGTTTCTAAAGACAAAGTCTTGTTCTGTATCATAAGCTAGTATGGAACTCAGTGTTCCTCCTACCTAAACCTCCTACCTGCTAAACATGTATGAGTATAGACAGGTATGAATTACTGTAGGTGGACTTTTCTGTCCTGCCAGCCAATTCCCAAATAACCACACTGAGACTTGTTATTAATTATAAATGTTCCGCTGATAGCTTAGGCTCACTTTTAGCTAGCTTTTATAACTTAAATTAACCCATTTCTATTTCTATGTGCTTCCCCAAGTCTCATTTATCTCATGTACATACTTCCCCATCCTGCTTGCTCTATCTCTCATGGCATCTCCCCCAACTCCACCCTTCTTCTCCCCAGCCATTAGCCAATCAGCTTTTTACTAACAATGAGGGCAACACATCTTCACAGTGTATAGAAGGATTATTCCACAGCAAGTCACCATGCCTAGCACTATTCCCTTCTTCTAATGACACCAGTAATGTTGGATTAGGGTCCATGCCGATGACAACACTAGCTACCTACCTATCTGAAGCACAGTCACATTCTTAAGTACTAGGTACACACAGGAATTAGTGAAGAGCAGGGAGAGTGTTCAACCTGTAACATCTATTCTTGAATTTCACATGAATCTGAGCACAGAGATTAGACGCTTGCATCTGACTTCATCTACTCTGCACATTTCTGAGATGCTCATTAGTTCCTGTTCTCTGTATAGCTCTTTGTCCTAGTTTTTTTCTTACTGATGGGCATCAATACTCTTTCTGGTTTGGGGCTATTCTTGTTGAATGCACTGTATACATTCTTCTCCAAAACTATTTTGTGTATTGATTTCTGTTGGGCAAATAATGGCAGGGCCAGGGGAGATACAAGGTTTGTTTAGTAACAGCTATAAAAATGGAATTCCAGTGGCCCTACTGCTTGCAAGTCACAGCAGGGTAAGAGATCCCCAGCCACTGGAAATACTGGTCAGCACTTGGAATTGTCAGTCTTCTTCTACTTAACCATCCTTAGTGTGTGGAATGTAATATTCCTTCTGTCTAGCTTGACTTCCTCACACTTCTGATGTGGAGTACCTACCATGTGTTTATTGGTTTTGCACAAATATTTGTGAAGTATATAACCTGGGGCTTTTTGTTGTTGTTAATGTCTTTTTTTTAAGTCAAATTGTCTTTCTTGTTGAATTATAGCATTTCTTATGCATTCCTATGAATTCTTTTGTAAAATAAAGGAGTTGAGAATGTTTTCTCCTCGCCTGAGACTCCCTTCTCAATTTTCTTTTTCTTTTACTTCATTGTAAGTAAAAATTAGAAAATTTTTTTTCTTTTTCTACCCACATTCCCTCCCTCCATCTTATCTCCCCTCCTCCTGATCCTCCCCCCTCCACTCTGGGTCACCCAAAAAATCTATTCTGTTTTCCTCTCCCAAAAAAAAAAATCCATGCCCCCACCTGCCACAGTTCCTTCCTCTATTCCTAACATCTTTGGGTCTATGTATTGTAGCTTGTTTATCATTTATTTAATGGCCAATATCCAGATATAAACAAATACCTACCATATTTATCTTTCTGGGTCTGGGTTACTTCACTCACAATAATTTTTTTTAGTTTCACCATTTGCCTGCAAATTTCATTTTTTTAAATAATTTGATGTCATTTTTTTAAGAACTGAGTAATACTTCATTGTGTAAATGTACCACATTTTCTTTATCCATTCTTCTGTTGAGAAACATGTAGCATGAGTCTTAAAAGTTTTATTAATAAAATCAAACCTGAGGCCAGTTATTTGGGTGAACACTGGAAGGTCAGAGAGACAGAATAAGCCACAGCTATCTCACCTCACCGGATCCTCAGCTGGTCTTGCTTCCTCAGACTGGAGGCCTCTGTGTCCTCATATCCGAATGGGCCTCAGCTGAATGGGCCTCAGCTGAACTGCTGCTTCTTGAAAGCCTAAATGCTTAACCAGGCCAAATGCTTCTCCAGGCCAAATTCTTCTCTAGGCCAAATGCTTCTAGTTTCTGGTCCTTATGCTTTATATACCTTTCTGCTTTCTACCACCACTCCCTGGGATTAAAGGTGTGGCTTTCTGGGATTGAAGGTGTGTATCACCTTGCCTGGCCGTTTCCAATGTGGCCTTGAACTCACAGAGATCCAGAGGGATTTCTGTCTCTGGAATGCTAGGATTAAAGGCGTATGCTACCACTGCCTAATATTGTGGCTGTCCTGTTCTCTGACCCCAGATAAGTTTATTAGCATACACAATATTTTGGGGAACACAATACCACCACAGAAACATCAAGGTTGTTTCCAATTTCTAGCTATTATTAATAGAGTAGCAATGAACATGTTTGGTAGGATGTGGTAGGATGAAGTATAGGAAGGTAAGATGAACCTACCCTGTGATCAGATGGAGCATCCTTTGGATACATGCCCAAGAGTGGTATAGTTATATCTTGAGGTAGATGGATTTCCAGCTTTCTGATGACCCCCCATACTGCTTTCCATAGTGAATGTACATGTTTACACTCCCACCAGCAATGGAGGAGTGTTCCCCTTCTTCCACATTCTCACCAGCTTGAGTTGTCACTTGTATTATTGATTTTAGCCATTCTGACAGATAGAAGATGGAATCTTAAAGTAGTTTTGATTTGCATTTCCCTGATGGGTAAGGATGTTAACCAGGAAATAATTTTTTTAAATCACACACCAAAATTAAATAAACCCAAAGGTTATATGACTTGAACTTATATACAGTTTAAATTGGCATTCAAAACGGAAGCTGTGAAGCTTCACATTAAATGTTACACTTCTAGTATCAAATAGATTTTATTCACTTATCCACCACTAAAAACAAAAAATAAACAAAAAGATACAGGACAGAATAGGAATTAGAAAAACACTTGGGTTTATATTCACTTTCATAACTCATGTCTGCCAAATGCATTCAGTTGTTTTAATTGTATTTTCTGATGAGAAGAAATTTTTAACTTTATCAAGCCCAGTCTATCCGTTTTCTCTTTTTAGACTTATTTTGAGTGTTCTGAGAAAACTTTTCCAGTCCTTAATCATGCTCCCTCGCATTTTCCTCTAGAAACCTTAAAATGTTTACATTTACTCCCTGGTCTGTGTATAGTAAGAGGTGATGTGTGCTGCTTTCTTGTCCCTGTGTGGGAACGAGTTCAGCATCATTTGTTTAGACTTTCTTCCTCCATTGAATTGGTGCCCACCCTCCCCCCCAAAAAAACGCCAGCAATGATGGCCCATGTATGTGTAGATCTATTTCTGAATTCTCTACTGCATTTCTTTGGACTATCAGTCAATTCTAACATCAACATCACCTTGTTTTAATTGTGGCTTTAGAGCAAGGCTTCACATCTGGTAATACTTCTCATCTAACTTTGATTTGTTATAAGATAGTATTGGAAAAAGTAGTTCATGGCATTTCCATGGACATTTTAGAGTCAGCTTGTCAACTACTTCAAAATACATTTCTTGAATTTCTCTTTTTACTTATTTTCTTTCCTTCTATTTCCTTATATTTTGTTCCTTGGTGCTGAAGATCAAACATAGAGCCTTGCATGTGATAGGGAAGTGCTCTACCACTCAGTCATGACCTCAGCCTCAATGACACTTTTAAAAATATATATTTATTTTTATTTTATGTGTAAGAGTTTGCCTGCATGTATGTATGTGCACCTTATGTGTGTAATGCCCATTGAGGCCAGAAGAGGGCACTAGATTTCCAGGCGCTGGAATTACAGATAGTTGTGAGCTAACATGTAGATGCTGGGAACCAAACACAGGTCCTCTGTAAAGAACAACAAATGCTCTTATCTTCTGAGCCATCTCTCTAGTCTCCTCAGTGATTATTTGTGATTTAAGCAAACCTACTTGATGCTCAATCTTCCTGTTTGTGAATCCTGCATAGCTCTCCATTTATTTAAATATTCCTTAATTTCTTTCAGAAATATCATTTACTCTACAGGGCAGAAGTTTTGCTCATTTTTCATTGAATTTATTTCTAATTATTTTCTATTTTATGCTTTTATAGATTATATTTTAATTTCTTATGTTCTAGGCTTTGATAATGTTTAGAAATATATTTTTAAAAAGCCTTGACCTTGTTTCTTGGATTTTCACTGACTTTAAATAACATTTCTATTAGTTTTCTGTTAACTCATTAAGACTAACTCTGTATATGTGCATATGTGCGTGCATGCGTGTGTGTATGTGTGTGTGTGTGTGCATGTATGTGTGTCTGTGTGATATTTCATGGTGAAGAGTCAGCTTTGTTTTTATTTTAATATTTATGCACCTGATCTCTTTGTCTTGCTGTTCTAGAGGAGAGGCATCCAGGGGCAAAGCTGAATGGAAGTGGTAGAAGCAGACACCTGCGTTTTGGTACTTACATATGGGGTGAGATATATATAATATTTTATTAAAAAGTAAATTGTCTTCTAGAGCTTCTATTGATGTTATTTAAGAGACTACAGGAGATTTTCTGTACTTCTAGGTTGTTGAAAGGTGCATGTATTTCCTCATCTTTGTGAATGGATGTTAAATTTTGCGAACTACTTTCTCTGCATCTGTGGAGATGATTGGAGGTTGATATAGTAAATTGTAACAATGAAATTTTTAAAGTCTTTTGTTCTTTTTATTTTTCAATTTTTCATGTCTATACATGTATGTGGGGTGCATGCATGTGCATATTTGGGTATATGTGTGTGCACATGAGTGTGCATATATGTGGAGGCCCAAGGTTCTTGTCAAGAATCATTCTTATCTTTAATGACTCTTCCACTTTATTTGATGAGGCAGGACCTGTCAGTCAAACTCAGAGCTTGCCAATATGTCTAGACTCAGTATCCAGCTTGCTCATGAGATCCCATGTCGCCTTTGTCTGAGGCTGGGATTACAGACTGGTCACCATGCCCACTGCGCTCTGGGGACCCTGTCTCCACTGTCTGAGGCTGGGACTACAGGCTGGTCACCACGTCCATTGGGCTCTGGGGATCCTGTCTCCACTGTCTGAGGCTGGGGTTACAGGCTGGTCACCATGCCCACTGGGCATTTCCGTGACTTCTGGGATCTGAACTCATCCTCACACTTCTGTGACAATGCCTAAGCACCGAGCATCTCTCCAGCCCTAGATTCTCAATGTTAGACAAACTTTGCTGTCCTGAGGAAGTCCTCCTTGGTCATAAGCACTGTGTATGCATTATGTACACCTAGGGAAACTTTCTAACATGAAAAATTTCAAAAGATTTATCACTTCATTCACAAAGTTCTTAAGGGGAACCAAAACCCTAAGCCCAGAAGTGTTAGCCAGCTTTTAGTTACTGTTACAGAAGACCGGAGAGAATCAATTTTAAAGAAGGAAAATTTTGTTTTGCACTAAAATTTTATTTTATTCTGTATGTCCAATTAACTGTAGTTTTCAGTCTGTGGTAATATGCCCTGTTGCCCTGGGCCTGTGTCATCAAAGTACATTGTGGTAAAGCACATGACAAAGATGTGGTGGCCTTGTGGTGGCCAGGCAACAAAGAGACAAACAGGGCAGCCAATGGAGTTCCCCCTCTGCCCTTCTAGGGTACACTCCAGTAACCTTCTTTTTCCCCACTGTGGAACTTGACCAAACCCTCAGCATATAAGCCTTCCGGGCATATTCAACACTCCAATGAGAACACCAGGTCTGCTTGGTTTTAGGTTCATCATTCTTCCTAAAGAGCATGCTGTGATATTCCACTGAAGCAGGTCAAGAAACCTGTGCTCCTCTAAACATCCAAGGGGAGCCTTGAACATCTGCCCAGCGGTCTATGGAAATATTATTGCCTGATTTGTGCTTGGGATTGATCAGGTGGGCTGGGGAGAGAAGACCCAAGAAAGGTGTCAGGTGTATGTGTGTGTGTGTGTGTGTGTGTGGTGTGCATATGTGTGTGTGTGGTGGTGTGGTGTGGTGTGTGTGTGTGTGTGTATGTGTGTGTGTGTGTGTGTGTGGTGTACATATGTGTGTGTGTGGTGGTGTGGTGTGGTGTGTGTGTGTGTGTATGTGTGTGTGTGTGTGTGTGTGGTGTGGTGTGTGTGTGGTGTATGTGGTGTGTGTGTGGTGTATGTGGTGTGTGTGCGCATGTGTGTGTGCATGTGTGTGTGTGTGTGTGTGTGTGTGTGTGTGTGTGTGTGTATGAAGGTTATTTCCCTTCAAGAGATGTTCAGTCAAATTAGAACACCACCTTAAAAATCTATAGAAAACAGTCCTTCAACTAGAGTCAAAGTTAAAATTGAAGTGTGTTGTGTAAACAATGAAAAGTGAACAAAGATACTCAGGTTTACCTCTGGTTCTGCTGAATCTGATCAACAGCTGTGTATTACATTTTAAACTCTGCTACAAATTCCTCGTTAACATGTTATAAAGTACTAGACAATTGCAGTAACACATTAACATTAAAACCCAAAGCTGTGGGCTGAGGAGATAGCTTAGCTAGTAAAGGACTTGCCTTGCAAGCACAACAATCAGAGTTCAATCAGGAATCCATGCAAATAAGGATAGGTGGTGTGTGGCCTCTGCTTGTAATCAAAGGTGAAGAAACAGATGCTGGGAGATCCTTGGATGCTCAGTGGCCAGCTAGCTGCATCATAAGAGAAGAAAGGGAGACAGAAAGGAAGAGGAGGAAGGGAGAAAACAGGAGGACAGAGAGAGGAGGGGAGGGAGAGGAAAGAGGGGGGAAGGGGGGGGGAAGGGGAGAAGGTGGCAGCTCCTGCAGTGTCCTCCTTCACATTCCATTAAGTCCTTGTGGAACTGCAGGGCCATCTGAAGGTTGCCTGGGCCTTCAGAGAGTCCAGCCAGGCCCTGGTTGAGGGATCTGTGACCTGGGAGAAGAAGGCTCCCATGTCCCTGGCACTGGCTAGCAATAAGAAGGGGGCTGCCTGTTTCCCACTATAGACAAGATCTAGGCCTGCAACCGACCAGAGCCAGCCTTTTCCCTTCCCTTCCTTCTCCCCCTTGCTGCCCTCCTTCTCTTCCCCTTCCTTGTTCCCATTTTTCCTTCCCTCCCCTCCCCTTCCTCTCTTTCTTGCTCTCCTTCATTCTTTCCTTTCTTCTCTCTTTTCTCCCTCTCCTGTCCACCCCCGCTTCGCTCCCCATCCTCTCTTTTTAATGAGTACCCAACAGCTGGGAGCCTTCCTGACACCCCTTCTTTGTTTCGTCCTGAGCTGAGGGAATGGTGAATTCGTGGGGTTGCCTTAGGAAAATAAACCCATGCTTCCGGCTGCTGGGTCCTGCCCTTTGTTCCCCAGCTTAGATGGAGGGCTTATTTCTCTTTCAAACACACCACATTATCCCCAGATCAAAGTTAAAGCCCTTGAAACAAGTGATAAATGATAAAACCCACTGCCTCTCGGCTGTCCCTAAAGTGGCTTCTGGGCTGGGAGAACAAATCTGCTTCCAATGGTTGTGGCAGGAGTTAAGCACCTCATAATCCTGTTACGATGGGAGAAAGATCAGACCCCGGGGTTTACACAGCCTCACACTTGACTGGTCATTATGCTTGGCAGACATGGCTGGTGGTCATGGGGTATTTTTGGTCATGTATGTTCAGTGAGTGAGGTGATGGGATTTTTGTTTCAAGGCTGTATTATTAATACCCACAATGAAATGTTTTTGAAAAGTGTGATTTCAAGCAACTTAAATAATTGAGGGAATTGGTGTTCTGGTGGGCAAAATATTTTCTCACTGGCTCAGGTAGAAAGCTTTTCTGTGATTCTGAGCCGACTTCACCATGTGGCCGGAAGGCACTCGGCTGAGACTCCGAAGAAGTCCCAACAGGGACTCTTCTGGGGCATCTGAACCAGTCACTTCCCCTCACTGACTCCTGGTGGTCACAGCACTGGGTTGTATGCTATTACTCCACTGCTTGGCTAGGAGGCAGGAAACACCGAATTTTCATGTCTGACACCAACCAGCATAATGCTGGAGGAAGAGAGGAAACAAGAGACTGAGTGGTATGAACCTCGCTGGTGGAGGAACTGGCTTCATTGGATTGGCCCGTGAGCATGTCTGTGGGGCATTTTCTTGGTTGCTAAATTATGAGGGAGGGTCCAGACCACTGTGGATGGTACCCTCTCTAGGCAGGTGGTTCCCACTTTTATGAGAAAGGAAGCCGGATTTGAGCCCGGAAGCAAGCCAGTACACGTTGTTCCTTCATGGTCTTTGCTTCAGTTTCTGCCTTCAGATACCTGTCTTGGCTTCCCTTGATGATGAACTATAACTGTTAAGCCAAATAAACCCTTTCCTCTCCAAGTTGCCTTTGGTCATGGTTTTTATCAAAGCAACATAAGGCCAACTAGGATACCATGAAAGGTACCAAGGAAAGAGTGGCACCAGCCTATTGAGGCAATGTGAGAACAATGTGCAGGAGCATAATCCTGGGAAGTCCTTCCAACACCCAGGGCCTGGGTGTTTCATGGGGAACTCTCATAAGTCAGGGTCAAGGCACCTTTAAAGGCTGAGACATGTTGCTGAGAGCCTGCTGGTCAGCAAACCTGCTGCTCTGATTTCCTAAAGAGGCACGTCAGAGAAGCCTCCAGAAAGGAGTCTGACACTGAATCGAGTGTTGTCATTTTCCGTTCCCATCAGCCCAGTTCTAGTCCCCTGGGGGAGTGTCCTCCTGCCTCTAAGGAGAAGATGGAGACCTCCCAAGTGGAAGTTGGAGCCAGGTATGTAGCATAAGGATGTGGTGTCCAAAAGAAATTTGTACTAAAAACATCTAATAGAGTTTAGAGGATTGGCTAGTGTTTTTCTTCTCCAAATAAAGATGCTAGATAATGAATTCTACTCTGCTTTTGTTGATTGGCATCATTGGTGAGGTAGATGCACAAAATAAGCTGGTGGTGGCTTTTTATTGGGTGACAAAAGGGAGTGGGAAGTGGGTGACACCAATCTATATCACAGGCTCATTTTTAAGTGGAGTTATAACCTAACACTGCCTGTGCCTTGTGAGGTCGGTGGACTAGGGACTACACTTAGACCCTGATAAAGGTAGAGGTCCTCATTATCTTCAGAGAGAGAGCTAAACTCATCACCTTCAGAGAGAGAGCTAAACTCATCACCTTCGGAGAGAGAGCTAAACTCATCACCTTCAGAGAGAGAGCTAAACTCATTACCTTCGGAGAGAGAACTAAACTCATCACCTTCAGAGAGAGAACTAAAGATTGTAAATTAGGAAACGTTAGTAACTACTTTTAAGATATACCGATAACATAGCACTGAGAAGGGTCAGAGGAGATGGATGTCATGGCACACACCTGTGTTCTTACCACTAAGTCAGATCATGAGTTTGAGACTACCCTGGACTACAGAGTGGAACACTGTGTCATCCACCACACGAGTCACGGTAGCTCATCAGCCTGCAGATCACCAAGCTGGACTGGCTGACTTGTGATCTCCAGGAGCCCTCCTTTACCTGCCTCCTTAGCAGTGGCATTGTAAGCATGTATAGCCACTCCTGGCATTTCTTTGTACAGGTTTTGGGGACCGAACTCAAGTCCTCATGCTTGTGAGGAGTCACATTCCTGGCTGAGCTGTCTCCCTAATCCTCTCAGCTCGGGCTCATTAGGTAAATCTCAGCACCGTGTGACTTGCAGATCTACAGGACGTGATCTTCATCTGTACAAAGTCCTATATTCCAGGGAAACAAAAAAGGAAATAGGCTTCTACACTAGCCAGCAGGGACTCTGCCATTAAAGCTCTTGAGTTAACTTGCCCACAGTACAATGCCCAATACAGGGCACAGAGGAACGGGTGTGGCCTGTTTCCTGGTTCCTCCTGGTGGGAGGAGAGTGGGCAAGGATCAGGAGGCATCCCAAGCTCAGACTGAGTCTGTGTGAAAGCTGACGCACACCTGACTCGGAGAAGCTGCCACTCTCCTGCTAGGCCGTGGTTCCCGCCGAAGTCCTCCTGTGGAAAATAACTACTGGAAGTGACACCATCTTTCAAGACACACCCTGTGCTGAGAAGCCTCTTTCGTGAGGATGGAAGGAAACCTCGGTGCTTTCCTGACTATTCAGTGTTTCCAAGTTCAAGACTCAAGGCAGAGAACTGGAAAGCAGAAACAGAATGCGACCGAATGCCCAGCAGTGGCTCTCGTTTCCTCAGGAAGCTTTAAACAGTAAAGAGCAAACAAATGGTTTGAGGAACAAGGAAGTCCTGCTTCATTTTCTTATAAATCATTAATTCCAAGAAGCATTTTTGCAATGGTTTATCTTCAGAGTCAACTTGATGGGGATCACCATGAAAACACATCTCTGGACACGGGTTTCCACAAAGATTTGACTGAGGAAGGGAGAGAGGCTTACCTGAATACATGCAACACCATTTCATGCACTGGGGTCTCAGACTGCACACAGGGAGGAAGTATGCTGAGCACCTGTATCTATCTCTGCTTCCTGATGTGGACCTAGTGCTATCAGTTGTTCAGGCTCCTGCTATGACATCACCACTGTGACGGATCGTACCTTGCAGCTATGAGCCAAAATAGTCCCTTCTTTCCCTGAGCTGCTTCGTCAGCATGTTGTCACAGCAGTGAGAACAGTCACTGATGCACACTTGTAAGTAGGTATGGGATTCAGGCAAGCTGCAAGGAGGTCTCAACATATGCAGATGCTCAACACATGCGCGTATGTGTCATTGTAGGTTTTGTATTTACCCGGTAGCGATTCCCAGCCCTGGGAGGAGGTTCAATACACACATGAATTCCTAAGTCTTCAGAATACTGAATAAGAGACCACGAGTGAGAGGTGCCAATGGCGTGAGATCACCCTTCGGGAACTCCATTTTAAAAAGAAACCAAAAAAGGAAAAACTGACAGCAACTAGTTATGAAGGACAGGAATTGGTCAGAAGTGCAAGAAAATGGGATGACATTACTGAATCACTGGGGGAAGGAAGGGGAGGGGGGAGGGAAGGAGGAATGAAGAGAGGAGGATGGAGGGGGGAGAGGAGGAGGGATGAAGAGAGAGGAGGAGGGACAGGGGAGAGGAGGAGGGATAGAGTGCCTCTCAAACATCTTCCAGAAAGAAAAACAAAATTTCCTAGAATCAATCTGTTAGGAAAGGAAACTCTGAAAATGAGCCAGAGGGGAGCTAAAGGAGACTGGGTAACGACAAACACCATCTCACCTCAGGCCAGTCCACAGGAGCGAAAGCCGGGAGGAAGCGCCTGCTTGTGTTTCAGAGGTCTGGTAATGGGATGCTCATGGGACAAGCAGAAGAGAGGTCAGAAACCAAGCCTCAAAGTCCTCACAGCATAAACTGTGCTCAACTGATCTGAGCATAATTAGACAGTAGGGAGCCTAGCGATGACCTCATTCTGACAGTTCCCTGTCCTGGGAGGCTGAGGGGAACCTGGTACATAGCGAAGGGGACAGGAACAAAGACATCCAAGGGTTAATGAAAATAGACCCACCTGAATCACAAAGTGCAACTTAGGTGTTATGATACAATAAGGTCTTTCAATAATAATAATAATAATAATAATAATAATAATAATGCCAAAAAAACTGAAGTTCCAAATTTTGTGATTTTCCTGCCAGTCAGTGTGTCCTTGAGTGAATGTGATAATCACAAACCTGCTCAGAATTATAACCTAGAAATATCCAGACCTCATGCATCATTTCCTGTTGGAGAAATAGGAAGGTCAGAGGGATAGGTGGCTTCTCCCCACAAGTTCTCAGCAAGTGAGTACGAGAGGTAGCTGGGAAGTCAGTCTCCTGGCTGCGGGTTCCATGAGCTTCCCAAACCAGCCCACTGCTTTGCAAAGGCCTCCTTCACCCTTTTCTCCCATAGAGGTGGGGAAATAATCAAAGTCAGTCCATTCTGTGAACAGTGTGAGTCCATCCCTTCTAAAGGTGAAAGTCTAAGCAATCAGCCGATAGGCCCAAACTACCAAGGAAGACGTAATCGAGGCCCTGCATCACGAATGTCATCCCGAAAACCTACAAAGCTTGGGGCCAGGAATTAACAAATTACTGATTCCCCTTCTGCTCTAATTCCAAGGCATTTCAGCAATGCAGAGCAGTGAATTTTCCACGTCAACGTCCAATATCATAAGGCATTTCAATTCCCCAAATCCCTTCTCTCTTTTCAGCCAGCTGTCTCCTTTCTTCACACTGTTCTTAGTGTGAAAGTCTCTGTGGACCAGTCAGCGCCTATCATGGAAATAACGTTGTTTCCCACTAGAAGGGAAAAGAAAATTCACCTATCCAACCACAGCAAATTGCAGTGACAGCATGGAGACCCTGGAGAGGCGCCATATTGATAGAAATGTTCAAGTTAGGAAGGAAGAAGAAGGGTCATGGGAGGAAATGGGAGCGGGAGGAGGAACAGGGTGGATAAAGGAGAGGGGTGAGGGCAGGCCTTCCCCACAGAGACCTTCCAAAGTGATTCAGTGAACACGTAAGAAAAAGCACTAGGGTGGAGTGTGCTTCCTTTATTTGTTCCTCTAGGCTGGCATGCTCCACTATCTCCCCCTTGTGGGGATCAGCACTATGAGGTGCAGCCAAGAATCTGCAGAGCAGACTCCAGCAGTATGTATGGTGGACCACTGTAGGCAGGCCAGACACCTCCTGAACACGCAGGTACTGCCTAGCCCAACAGCATTTGCAAGAAGCACGAAATCCCTCCTGATGACTCTGGGAGTGATGGATCCGTCCAGCATCCGTTTCAGGGGCTCTTGACATTTACTGCCCTTCACATGGAGAGATAATGGCTCACATTGTCCCTCTGCTTGATGAAATGCCTTCTATCTAATCTTGATGCCTCCCAATAAGAGACTTGTTCTGATTGACAGATGAAGAAACTGAGGCTTCATAAGATTATCCAAGAGATATCTAACCATAGCACCTCTCTTTGCCAGAGGACCTGTCTGTCTGTGCTCACCACAGAGCACCTTCCAGAGCCTTGAGGGAATGAAGTCCAGTTCCTCACACTCCTTTCCTCCATTCCTCTGTATGGCATGACATTGACCCTTCCCCACCCACCCTCAGGACAAAGTTTGGAGTCATAGAATTGATGTGAGTGTTATATACCTCATGTGATCTCCTGGAGACATTCCAACTCAGTCAGAATATTCTTACAGTTAAGATTCATTCAACAAGCATGTTTTGTGGTTCCACTGGAAACTTTGGAATCCTGTGATTTTATATTAAAAAAAAAATCTTATGTGATATCCCTCCCCACAAGACTCTGGGACTGTTGCAGAAGAGACAGATTTTAAGAACCAGAGGTTAGGGAAGATTGGAGCTAAGCAATGGTTTGGGGACCTGACAGGGTCACTCCACCCATGAACTCCCAGATGCTGTGACTGCCTGCACAAAATCAAACCCATCAACGGTCCAGCATGAAAAGGGGAGGGGCTCATGACCCCCACTCCCACATGAGGAGCTATTGACAGCTGATGACTTCCCCAGGAGGAAGACTCAGGTTTCCATGAAGATGATGTGGTTCCTTATGGGTCGGACATACTTCCTCCATGAGTTTATGTGTAGCCCAAATTAGACTCCATGGTTTATACACACACACACACACACACACACACACACACAAATGGACAGGAAGTTGTGAGGGGTCAGAGAATGGGGTGCTTCAGGAAGGAGTTGGGGGAGAAAAGAGGAGTCAATATGATCCAAATACAACGTATGAATGTATGGAATGCTCAAAGAATTAATTGAAATACTGTATTTTTTTAAATCCCAGGTCGACTGGTCACAGCATGACTGTGGGTGGTCCTCTCACCTCCTGGGGGCTTCCAGGAAGTTCTGCTCTGGACTGCAATTCCTCAGAACTGTTCTGACCCCTGAGTAGAGAGAGATCTGAGAGACTTCAGTCTCGGGCCTGAGTCTTCTTGTACTCTGGATGTCTAATGAGGGCAAGTCAGTGCATCTCTCTGGGCTTTGGTTCTACATAACCATAGGAGGGCATTGGGTGAGCCGGAGGCCCCGGAGCATAGAGGCCTCCTGAGCCCGTCCTCTTCTGTGCTGGCTGTTGCTGAGGGTGTTGACTGAGTTCATCTGTTTATACCAAGACAGATTCAGCTGTCCACCTCCGATTACTTCATCACAGGCGCTGACAGACCCTCCGGGCAGGGCTCCTGGCATCGCCCCACTAGGGGAGCATCTGCAATTGTTGCCCATCCTCATCAAATTCAGATTTATGTAGTGTGAGGCTTGACAAGGCCCCAGGAAGGTCACGGAGCACATGGTCTCAGAGCCCCTTGGGAGCTTGGGTTCTGACTCACAGGCTGTTTCCCAAGATATCCTGCCAAGCAGGTCAGCATTGGGGTCCTAATCCTTACAGGGTGGGGTTAGGGAGTAGTGACCAAGGCCACAAATATGTCATGTTAACCAGGTCATTCTGCCACTTTGTGCTGGTGACAGTACCAAGCTGCTCCTGAAGGTCATGTACTATTGTGGTTGTATCTATATTCCAGGTTTCCTATTCTGCTATTGGTGTCGTGAGAGCAGATACACACAGACAAACAAATGATACCGTCTTTAGCCTCCAGTAATGACAATACCAATAGACAGTCTTCCTGTGTGCTGGCCGTTAAGCCAAGACCGTCATGTACTTTCACTCATTTATACCTTCCAACCACCCCATGGGGCTATGATTCACCCCAGCTTATTGACAAGAGAGCTGTGCTTTAGACAGAACAAGTGCTTGCCTTGGATTTGGACTGGGAAGCTTAGAAACCCTCTTGGGTAGGGTAGCAAGGGATCCCATAAAATAACGGCAGCCAACAGAACAGGTCTCTAGTCAATAGTAAAACTGAGGACACGTGTAAAGGAGTTGAAGGAGAGGGGAGAGCCCCATAGGATGGAGCCTAGAAGGAGGGTTCCCCTGTGCAGAGGTGTGGGGCAAGCAGAGCCGGCAGGGCATGATTTTCCAGGGAGCAGAGAAGAGCAGGCACAGGAAAGATACGCATTGTTGGGGGAGGGGCAGGAGCCACATGAGTGGGAGAGAGTGGAGGCATTCTCATTGCCCCCCTTACATTCTACCGGCTCTGTGGCCTGATTTCCAGACACTTCTGAGTTGCTGTGATGAGCATGTGGTGGGCAAGGCAGACAAATGCTTGCTTTGTGATGGGCCAGGGGTAGATCATGTGACCTCCAGAAGTTTTGGCGTTTACCACAAACGCCAAGTGGCACAGCTGCTTGTCCCTCATGCTCATCTACCTGTAAACTATGGGAAGTTTTTCCAAGGTGACATGTGGGACCTTTATGCTAGAAGGGATTAAAGTTCATGGACAGTTACTGCACTAATCACATGGTGGCCTTGTATCTCTGGTTTGTTCCTTGACACAGGGCAAACTCCTGCCATGTTCTGATGACTCAGTCTTCATACCATGTCTCCTCGCTGCTCTGTGCTATGTCCCTGTTCAGACTACTACAGAACATAAGCTACTTCTATGACTCCAAAGTCAAACGCTAGTTTTGGAGGAGCCGCATGTGCTGCGGTGAAGAGGTGGGAGTCGTGTGTCTCTCTGGTCCCTCTGGCCGTGAAACAATAACTAGGCTGGTGAAGATGAAAGGGAAGGCTTATGTTTCTCAAGACCCCCCCCCAACGCTAAACCCTGCTGCTGGGCACTTGTGAATGTGGCTCCTGCAGACAACTCTGGGAGCCCCTCTCCCTACACACTCCATTTTTACTGACCCCGTGCCACAGGCAGGCTCCACACACGTTCCCAAACAGAAAAGGTCAGACCACAGCCCCTCCCTTGCCTTCTCTGTCCCTTCAGCTCTAATTTTAGTTTAGGAAAGACCTTGTCCTCTGACTCATGGTCCCACTGACAAAAATGCCCTTAACAGAACAAGCTAAATGAAAGGTCGTTCTCATGTCACACTCCTGTGAGTCAAAGAGGCCCTTGTGACTGGGCCCTTTTGACCATTTGCATTGACTTCTTTCTAAGTCTATGCTCTATGGGCACTTCTGTAAACCAGAGCTCAAGGAGCAAATAATAACCACACACACACTCAGACACACACACACACTCAGACACACATACCACACCACAAATGCATCACGCATACAACACAATGCACATATATACCACAACTCACATACATACTATGCATACAAACACAACATACACATAACACATGATCACACATCAAACTAAAAGCACTTTATCTAAGTCCCTACATGATTCTGCTAAAGATTTTAATTGGAAGTCATTCCTTTAATGCCAGAGAACTCCGATGGTTGAGGTGTCCGGAGAGAAGACGGCAACCGGGAAATTGAAGGCCAGTTGTCGGCCTCAACTTGCAATACATTCTCAGCCTAAGAAATTGTAGAATTCATTGAAGCTGAAGGTCACTTGGCCCTCCTGAGAGCAAATGGGAGGCCTGGTTCCAAGTTTTGAGGTTGGCTGATTCCTGTCCTTTGTCTGAACCTTGTTCTCGTTAGCTTCAGATCTAAATCTTCCCCCATTCATCCCTGTCACCTTCTAGTCAGCTTATTGCTCACTGGGTCCTCTGTAAGGAGAAGAAATTCAGGCCTGTGTGTTAGAGGCCGTGGTTCCCAGAAGGACACTATGGAGAAGTGGGAACCTTTGGAAGGAGCTGATGGCAACCTGAGTTAGATCACTGGGGTTTTTACCTCAAATCTAATCACAGGACTCGGGCTTCTTCCCTGCCCTACACCTTATCTTGGGTGTGAACTTCTAAAACCGTGAGCTGTAACCCTTCATCTTGCTTAATTATCACATGTACCTTGTTATAATAACAGAAAGCTGATTAACATGGATATCTGGCATGTCTGTTGACCTGTAACTTCTTTTTTATAGAAAAAAAAAGATTAAATAATTTTGAGACCAGAGACCCAAAACAGAGTTTTAGAACCTTCAGTGAGTTTCTGTTCTCTATGTCATCCATTGTTACAGAGAGCAGACCCTTGGTTCTAAGTATTGCAGATGGTCATGTGAGCATCATGCTTTTCTACCAAGCTTGCCCATGATGTTATACCATGTCCCCAACAGTCCTAAGAGATACAAACTATTGTCCTCATGTTTTAGTTGTGAAAGTGAGTGTAGGGAGAGAGTACTTCTTTCACACAAGTACCAACACTAACATGTAAGTCATTCGCAGTCCCAAATCCATCTGTAACTAAGAGTCCTTTCAGGTCATGTAGAGTAAATATTCATCAGATGAAGGGTTAAGAATTCTCATAGCCATGAGTGTGCCTCTGAATTGTAAATTTGAAAGTCTCCCACACTCTTCCAGGCAACCAACCCCAGATTTCCTGAAAGATTGTCCCTTATGGTCACAGAGACCAACATCGCAGGCATGAAAAGCTCAAGCCCACAGCTGGTTCACCTGCCCCTCTCTTTCCTCTGCTCCCATGGAAAAGAAACCCAATCCCCCCAGCCCAGCTTTGTGCTCCTGGGAGCTTCGGCCTGCAGTGGTTGATTGGATTATCTTTATTGGCCTTTCTGCCATTACTAAATCTCTGGGGACGTGAACCAGATGTCCCCATTTGACCAGCCATTGTAGTTGTGTCCAGCAATGTCCAGCTGTTTCAGGCTCTGTTCACAGAGTGTCTCATTTATCTTGGATTTCCTAGTGCCAAAAGCAAGCTGCTGGAGGAGAAAGAGATGCTCCTGACATCAGGAGGAAAGCATGAGACAGGAATCCAGGAAATGCCACAAAGCACTGCTCTCTTCCCAGCATGCACCCTCTACCCTCCACTAAGCCTTAGAGGTATGCTTTGTTTCTTTCCCTTAAGAACCTGATCTAGGCAGCTCCCCTTTCAGAAAAGATTTCCCTATCATCTCTGAAAAATCTGTTGCATTTTAAGGTTGATCCATAGAGGGATTAGCTTTTGGGTTTTAGTTCCACATCTTTAGCGAATCGGAGTAGCACAGCTGGATAGACAACTTAGCTTCACACATCACTGAGGAAAGCTTTAAGTCCACGAAATCATTAGGGACCATCATGTCCCCTCCCTACCTGCCTGTAATCTATTTCCAAGACGTGAGACAAAGTACCACTCCATCTGGAGTGGGACCAGAGAAGCTATGTCGTCACCAACAGTGCCCAGCTTGTGCTGAGGTGTAGTAGAGGAGTGTACGCTGCCTGAGCAATCGGGGTACCTGTGTCCTCATTTTGACTGTCCATACTTGCTTTGTGGGGTAGATCATCTCATGGGGATGTTTATCTCACAAAGACATGGAGCAATATTTGCTATCTCTATCCAGAGTTGAGGTGCAATCACAACCAGACTTGCTCATGACCTGGAGCCTTGGGTCAAATCCATGGGCCCGATCCAGGGTTAGTTACTAACTTAGACCAAGAGTCCCTTCCTCTGGAACCTGGTCTTTGTTATATATTTTAACAGACTATTACATATATTAACAGAATCTTTTCTTTCTGAAATATATTAACAGAATCTTTTCTTTCTGAAATAGTATTTGAAATATTTGAAAACTGCCTGTATCCACTCTCACACTGAACAGTTCCATGCAGAACTTCCTATGTCATTTTCCAGAATTCCCAGTACCCCATGAACCCCTCTGGGTGTGCTAAGAAGACTAAGGGACAGAATGGAATGCAGAACTCCAGGTTAGACTTGACTTGTTCTGAGATTTTAGTATTATTTCACCATTCTCCTGTCAATCTTTCTAAAGTATCATTGCCAATATTATTTATAACATGAAATCCAGAGGCTAATGGATTGGCAAGGGGTTAATTAAACATCTAATCATGCTTTGCAATATCATGTGGAAATTAAAATCATGTTGTAGAAAAGTGTTCAAGACTCTGAGAAGGAGCCCCAGATACAAGGTTGGGTGAAAATGTGGGACATATGAAAGTGAGTGAACCCAACCCCTTGTAACAATGACTCTTACAAACTTAATGTCAAATAAGAGATACACAGCATCCAACGTAATACATGTTATGAAGTTCAGAAGCAGCCAAAAGCTCATACACAACAACGTTAGATATCAAATTAGCACTTTCTCTCTGTTAGCACATATGATTGGGAAGATGCCAGCCTTCTGGAATTTTGGAAATTTTTTGTTTACTGTTCTAGGTACAGGTTAATAGTAATCACTTTCTCAAAATGCAAGCCTTATGCCTTTATTGATTTTTAATTGACAAATGAAATTTGTGTATATGTATTGGGTGATTGTAAGTTGATACTTGTCTAGGATATATAATAATCAAATCAGAGTAATCAGCATTCTCACCAAAAATAATTCTATGTGGTGCAGCCTTCCAACACTTCTCTAATTATTCTGAAAGGTATAATTAGTTGTTGATTGTAGTCCTATTATGCCATATTACACCAGACTATTTCCCTCTCTGTGGTGGTTTGGATGAGAAATGGCCCTCACAGGGTCCTGCATTTGAACAGTTGGTCCTCAGTAGTGGTGCTGTCTAAAGAGGTGCAGCTTTGCAGGAGGAAATGTGTCACTAGGGATGGGCCTTTTCTGTTTACCTCCTTGCTCCATTCCTGTTTCTGCCTCCTCAGTGCTGAGATTATAAGTATTTACTATCATTTACAGGCCACATTTTAAAAGTCCATCCATCCATCCATGGACATCTTGGTTGATAGCACATCTTGACTGGTATGGATGATGTTGCAATACTAATGGACTTCCAGATATTACCTTGATAAAGCGATCTTAGTTCCTTTGGATATGTGGACCCAGTGGGATATTTAGATTATATAGGAATTCTACCTTCAGTTTTTTGAAGAGCCGTCATATTTTTCCATACAGCTATTCTAAATTACCTTCCCACCAACAATGTTCAAAATCTCTCGCTTCCTGCACCCTGGCCAACATGTTAGTCTTAGTTTGGCATCTTATTGTGTTGTTGACTTACATTCCCCTGATGACTAGTGATGTTGAGGATTATTCATATGCTGGATGGCCCTTTAAAAATATTTATTTAGATCATTATCCCATAATATTTTATTAATCTTTTAAGATTTCAAACATGCAGACAATGTATTTTGCTATTTATCCCCATTTTTTCCTCTAACTGCTCCCAGGTCCCTCCCCCATCCCTACCTCTTCCAAACTTTGTGTATTGATGATGATGATGATGATGATGATGATGATTACCACCTACTAAGTCCAGTTTGTGCTGCCTATATACTCATGGGAGGCATTCACTAGAACATGGTTGACTTATCAGGGGTCACAACATTAAAGAAAACTTACTCTTCTGTAACACGAATCTTACAAAGTCTTATTAATAAAAACAAACCTGGAGCCAGTTATTGTGGTGAATGATGGAAGATCAGAGAAGCAGAACAAGCCACAGCTTCCTCACCTCGCCAATTCCTCAGCTGATCCTGTTTCCTCAGACTGGAAGCCTTCAAGTTCTCATCCAAATGGATCTCAGCTGAACTGTTGCTAAAAGCCTAAAAGCTTAACAAGCCAAAAGCTTCCAGTTCCTGGTCTTCTCGCCTTATATACCTTTCTGCTTTCTGCCATCACTTCCTGGGATTAAAGGCTCACTTCCTGGGATTAAAGGCTCACTTCCTGGGATTAAAGGCGTGAGTCACCATGCCTGGCTGTTTCCAGTGTGGCTTTAAACTCACAGAGATCTGGATGGATCTCTGCTCCCCAAGTGATAGGATTAAAGGTGTTTGTGCCACCATTTTCTGGCCTCTATGTCTATCTAGCCACTGTTCTGTTCTCTGACCCCAGATAAGTTTATTAGGATGCATAATATATTGGGGGATACAATATATCACCATACTCTTCCTCCCCTGGAAGTCATCAATTGTCAATAGCTCTTCATCGAGGGGTGGGACCTCTTGAGCTCCCCTCTCCCCACCCATGCTAGAAAGTTGACAGCTTGATCTTGCAGGTCTCATTCAGATAACCACAGCTGCTATGAGTTCGTAAATGGAGCCGCCCTATCCTGTCCAGAGATGCTACTCCATTCTAGTCCTCCCTGACCACCAGCCCTTAGCAGACCACTGAGGATCTGTCAGACCTCTCTTCCAAGGTGCTCCCTGAGCCTCAGGGTGAAGGGGTGTGATATAGATGTCTCATTTGTAATTGAGCACTCCAAACAAAAACACTTTGACAAGTTGTGAGTTTCTGCATTTACCACCATCTGTTTCAAAAGGAAGTGTCTCTGATAAGGTCCAAGAACTGTTCTAATCTATAGGTATAGTTATATGAATTTAAAGGTGAACTTGATACTATGTCCATTTAACAAGGTAATCATAGTAGGCTCATTCCAGGGACCATGAACTCCCCAACTATTGGATCTTAGCCATATTTATAGTACCAGGCATTTATTTTACCTGCAGATCAGGCCTTAGAATTCAATTAGAAAGCAGTTGATTACTCACATAACATCCATGCCATTATTGTGGCCACAGGCAACTCTTAACACCCTGGTTGTTATTATAGTTCACAGTGTTTACTTCTGGGTATATGGAATACATCCTTCTCAA
>CABHPH010131719.1:13390-37483 GCA_902168325.1 Peromyscus nudipes | reverse complement strand
AGTGGTATGGCATAGCCTGTTTACAACTTGAGGTTTATGTTTGACTATTACTCTAGTTACCTTTCCTGTAAGAGTCACAGGATGACTGAAATACAACACATGGACCTACTGGTTTGCCAATATTCAGATTTGAGTGATATTGTATCCTTATCCTTGTTATGGGTTTGATAATACTCATTGGCATTTTCAGACAATGAGAAAAAAAATGCTCTGTTCCAAACACAAAATGAATGAAATATAAACAAGTAGCAAAGTCTTCAATTAATCAAAGGCATTAGAAGGAGTGTACCTTTTATAAGCCCAAATGAAATGTTTTCCCCATTTCAAGGAATTACAAAAAAAGTTAAGACCCGAGGGTAATAGCCAGTTTGAAGAAAATCAATGTTAATTAAACAAGAATAGGATGTTCTTTCTAACAGTACCCTTGAGGAGGGAAAACCTGGTGTTCATTACAAGACTCACTGACAATGTGTCAAGGTTTAATACAGGCAATGCCTGTAGGTGACCCAGGCCTTGAGGAAGAGCTGGTTATGAAGGGCACATTCATCACATGACTTGATGAATGCTTTTCCTAAGCAAGAGACACTGCATATTCAGACCCTTATGATGAAGTGCATCTGTGTGAGTAGACAGGCTAATCTTCCAGCTGCTGTTTGAAACTGTTAACACAAATTTATTGTGCCAGCCTATTATTACCTTGCTCTATACAAAATAAATAACTCAAACAAGCCAAAATCATCTATGACATCAACTTAATCCTTTCGCTTCTGGCATCTCTTCATTAAGAAATTAAAGCTTTAAGGCTCCATTCTTCTTAACTTGAAGATTTCCACCTTTATGATATAACCTCATGGCTCCTAATACCATGCTTCAAAGTGTGGTTGCCATTTCAGCTCTTCTGTCTTGTAGACTTCATTGTCTCATACCTTCCCTTGGACACAGCCATTTTAAACATTTCCCCTATGCTTAATTGTTTTCTCTCTCCCTGGTTGCTTCTCTTGGCCTCTATTCAGGCCACCCAATAGCTCTCTTCTCTGGCACAATTGTCTCTGAATGTTCCCCATCACTGACTCCTTCTCACCCCTTGTTTGCTCCATAATCCACAGCATTTCAGCTTCTTCACTTACCGTTCAAATGAAACCACTTTTATCAAAGGCTTCACTGATTTCCTAATTAGAGTTCTAATTGAACATCTTTCAGTAATTGGTTTCTTGGATGACTCTACTTCATTTTCTACTGTGGATCCCCTCTTGACTTCTCAAACAACAAAACAAAATTAGACAAATCTTTTCTATTTTTTTTTTAACAATTATAGCATCATTGTCTACTTGTTTTCTCGACAGTTCTCTAATTAACACTTTGCTGTTTCCTTTGTGAATTTTTTCTCCTCTTTGTTATCATCATCATCATCATTTTTAGCTAGCATATACTGTGGTTGTTTAGATAAGAATTGCCCCCATAGGCTCATAGATTTGAATTATGAATTTAATCACGACGTTTTCAACCACACATTATGTTGTTCATATTTGGCTTCATTACCTTCGCCTTTCCCACCACCTCCACTTGCTATTCTTTCCCCTAAATAGTTCTCCTGTTCTTATGGTTTCTTCCTTTTTTTTGTGTGTGTCTATATTCTAGGAGCTTCTACAGTACTGGGATTCCATATGGCTTTCTTTTGCAATGTCCTTAGTATTAATTAGTATTCTCTCCTTTAACCAGCCCTTCCATCCCTACCTCATGTAACCCTTCCTGTTGCTTTAGTCCCCTTTGACCATTTGTGCCTCATTTGGCAAATCTTTTTTGGGAGCCACATCTATTCTCTGCCCAGCTTTGTAGTACCATAGCTCTTAACTCTTCTCTTTACCATTTATAACATCATGACTTAAAGTCATTTCATAATTCCCACCATATGTTATTAGTCCACTGACTTTGTTCACATTACTCCTTCTTTCTGGCATGTCTTCCATACATTACTCTACTCTCACCATTTTTTTTTCACTTAACACTTATGCATATTCCAGATGTTAATGCAGGATGCCCTTTCACTGCCCCAGGTGTTTTACACATGTGCATGTCACCATCAGTGTACCTGCCCCACAACATTATAATGTTTACTTATGGATCCATGATTCCCAAAGACAACGAGTTTCTTGTGATCAAGAGCTCTCCATGCATCTTTATTTATACTCTGAGCTCAGGAGAGTATATTGAATATTGGTTTAATTAACCCTAATTGCTATCTCCCAAATGGATGTAGGAGAAAATTGCCTTTGTTCATCTCATTTTCCCAGAGCTTTTAGAATCTGATAATGGTCAAGTTCTCTCAACATTTTATTTTGTGTTACATAGAGGGAATGATGAATTTGAAGTTCTAAATAAAGGTTGAAAGACTAACTGAAATATGAAGTGGGTGGAAAACATACCATTTTATGCAAATTTATATTATGAGACAGTGTTTTTTTTTAAACAGTAGAAAGCTTTACTTACTAACAATATGATCTGATCTGAGACTGTAGCAGTGTATGAAATGCCCTGCATGATCCTCAACTATAGCACATTACCACTACCACCACAACTAACTTTCTGACAATCATTAAAAAATGGCATCCTATTCATTATTTACTATCTATCTACTTATAGTACTAACACGATTCATGATTTGGGGAGATCAGTTCTGTTCTCTGAATGGAGAAGATTTCTTTAGTCATATGGCAGAAAAACAATCAATGGATGAGCAACTTGGATTTTCCAGCCCAAACTCTATATATGACATTTATGCGTAAGATTAGAGCTGTGCACTTAAACAAGAGTTGGCTTTAGATGATAACACATGTTGGAGTGCTTTTATTCAGATCTACATTGCTGAGTGACTTGACAAATCCTTTTTAGCCCCAGAGAAGAAACCAAGGACTTTGTCAACACTCAGTTAATGTGAGCTTGTCCTACTTTCTGAGAATACCCCCCAGCATTTACCTATGGGTATATAAACTCTTTAATTAAAGATATCAAAATAATCAAGCAGTACAGTACTCCAGAGATATAACTAATGGCATAACTTTTAATTATTAAAAAATGCTGCACTAAAGTTCTAAGACTGCACTCACATTCATGATTTTTGCTGATGTATTGCAGCAAAGGGCCTCTCCCTTGTGATTTATCCATTCTTTCACAGCTGCTAAGCCTACTCTGATTGTTATTTTATTCATGTACTCCTGGGATGTTGCTGCCAAATGAAAGAGTGCATCAAAAGGAAGAGATGTGTTTCTGTCTCTTGAAAAATCCACCCGGGGCTGTCATTAAAAAAGACAGAGGATTAAGTCTAATAAAATATTATAGGAGACACAAATTGGATATGGCCTGGTTTTAACTTAAAAGCATATTCTAACATCCTCTACATTTTTCTTAATTGCTATTAATTCAGCTGCCATGCAGGTATAGTAGTGAACTCATGCATTTCAAGATGTATGTATCTTCTGTACATACTTTAGAGATAATTGATTATGTATATTTTATTTTATACCCTACTTACCTGATTTAAATTTTATATTTCAACATTTTGTCTGCATGGCTTTTCTTTCTTCAGACATCAACATTTAATACTACTTTTGATTTAAAGTGAGAGAGATATGGTCCATCACTTATTAAAATGAAGGACATTAGCTATGTTATTTAATATCTTTTCTTATTTATTTTGTTTTATTATTGTGTGAGTACATGCCTCACTTGTGTATGTGTGTGGAGGTCAGAGGATGATGTTGTTGAACTGATTCTGTCCTTCCAGTTTTGTGTAGATTTTGAAAATCGAACTCAGGTTATCAGACTTGCATGCCAAGCACTCACGGACCCATGTAGCCTTCTCCTATCATTTTAATAAATGTGTATTTAACTATTTTCTCATCTGTACATTTATTTTTAATAAATGTGTATTTAACTATTTTCTCATCTGTACATTGTGGAAAATGATTATGGAGAGTTACATACTGATTGTTTGATAAAATGCATCTGCATTAAAGAATTGAGTATCTAGTTGTGCATGATCCTATCTCTGCTCTCAGTGAGCTCAGAGTTTATTGAAGAAGCATGGAACAAATGCTAAACAGTACAGTTAGTGTGCTGCCAAAGCTAACCCGGTGAAATCTATCACATTTCCTCAAACTATCCATAATTATCTAACCATAATCATAACAACTTCAAAAATTATACCCCTATGTACACTATCACAAATTTCAGAAACCTTAAGATAATCAAAATTAAAAGGAAATTGTTCTGTTGTAAGCACTGTTTATGTCTTGTGGTGTTTGATTTCAGATTACATATATTGTATATTTGTTAATAAAGATCAGGTTAAAGCTTTCATTTTGTGACCTTGATTTTGCCCGTCAACAATGGACTGAACTCTGCTCCTTAGCAATAGTTTTAAATTTTTTTTTCTATTCCCAAATGCTGCATTTAGGCAATTTTTATCCTCTATATCAATGTTCTTGGTTTCTTTTTCAAGGAACCCAAAGGGAATTCAGAATGCATACTCTATTATCTCTCTCTCCCTAGAGACAATTTGTGCCACAATTGGGCCGTGACTCACTGTGGTATTAATGGACAAGTGAATTTGATTTCCAGAACTCTGTTACTTTTAACATTTCCCATGTTGCTGGACTTGTGTAACCCAGCCAAAAATTAACTATAGTAAAAGTCATACTTCATTACTCAACCCCTTCACTTTCTTGAGTCCTGCAATGCTCAAGCCGGAAAACAGTATAAAAGGACACATCACCTCTTTATACTACTGTTTGAAAAGTATTTCATAGGAGGACTCCATTGCTGTGTATTCTATGACAGTTTAGGAAGAAACCGGGGTAAGGTTTTCTTTCTCATAGTCTATGGGAAAAAATTACACAGAAAATTAATAACATATACATGCCTAGAAAGGGATACTTCACATTCTTGGAAATACTTTTTCATATTTTTGGGGCATATTTTTATCTATAAATATTATTTAGATTCACGTTTTGGACAAATTTTTGAGTATTTATTGTACTCTTCAGTAGATAGCTCTATTTTAAAAAACTTGTATTTGATAAAATATTTATTAATATAGTTTGAAAAAGCATAGAAATATCCACTAAATGAATACCTTGGGCAAATAGTTTCATCATCTATGAATAGGGAAGACACTATTCCTTCCACAGAAGAGTCATTGAAACAATCTGTAAACATCATAGCACTATAGACATGGAAGTTTTTGTTTCTCCTACTCTTTAGCCCAACTACTGATGAATTCAGAAATAACAAATTGTACTTTCCTTAATTTTTTCCAATTCAAATGCTGTTTTCCCCAGAGTTGATGATGCTGTTCAGTGTATTGTGACAGTACAGTTCCTCTTCCATGTCTTAGTCTCAAAAAATCAAACTGTTCTTCCATTTCATATTGTGTATTTGTTTTCATGGATTCACCACAGATAAATTAGGAATAGGACTAGTCTAGAGAAATAACTGAGCATGAAATACAATGGTGGTTCAGCACTCTGATGGTCTGTTTTATGTGTCCACTTCAGGCCATAACTCTGATCCGACTCAGAGTGGACTGGATGAAGGCTTGTGGTGCTCCATACAAAAGCCACTGTTGGAGCTGGTTGCTTCCTACAAGGCTTTTTATGGATGGTTGCAGAACAGCACAAAGCAAAATGCATCATTGAGAGCAGAGCAGAATGTTCTGCTTTTTGTTCTTTCAAGTTCTTTTAAATATGAATAGGTATGGAACAGGCTGGTAAGATCTGAGTTTCCAGATTTACCCATAAGGCACAGGTTCTTCTGTCCTGCAGTCAGCCTAGAACATTTGCTTCCGAAACATTTCATTCTCTTTTCATAAATGTGTTCTGGTTGAGGAATAAGCACACAGACTTTATGAATGGTACAAAGAGTAACCAGAGACCATATGGTACTCCTCCTTGGCTTTGATTACCAGGGATATCTTAGATATAAGATTTGGAGAGTTCACTTTCTAGACTTTATTTTACAAAACTGTCCAATTAGCTGGCAAATTATGCCTTTAGACTTTTCTTTTTCCTTAGGCAAATGTATAACACTGATTTTACTATCAAATGAAAACACTGCCCCTGCCTTTCTTTCTGGCTTTAGAAGATGGAAGAAAAATCTTTGTTTTCAACCCATGTAGGGGTTCATTTTGACTTTCCATTATCTTGTTGAAGAATCTTTCCAGGTCCTTCTCAGTATGAGGATTTTCTTTGAAAGTCAGGCTCTGATGCTTTGATTGCCATCACATTTTTCTTTTAATAGTTTCTCTTTTTTGATTGTGTTTCCCTAAGATGGCGTTTATATTTTGGTTGAAAATGCTGACTGACAGAACAAAGTTTTAGATGTCAAAGAGAATATTCTATTGTATAATACACAACTCAAAGGGCCTTTGAAGATCAAAAACAGCAACAAGGAAAGCCACAGAATCTTCTTTGATTTCCCCATGAAACTAAGAGGCACACTGGGCATTAACAACTGTGACAGAGACGTTTGCTGAGCTACGCAGTATCTTCCTTCTCTTCCACATAATACAGTTTCTATATTTTGGATTCATGTTCAAATATTCAAGGTCTTCCTATTCCAAGGTCAGATATTTTATTTAAAGGAAAATAAAAACAAAGAAGACTAAGGGTGAAGACCCAATAGAAAACCTTATTGATATTTCCTCATGTTGAAACACATCTTCAGAAACTCCATTAAATGATGTGTTGAAATACAATTTTGAGTCAAAATAGAAATCATGGACCCTGTGTGTGGATCCTTTCTCTTTGTCTTAAGCTATCATTGAACACTAGAACTCTAGAACACAGGCTTCCAAAGCCTCGAATTTCATTCATTATGTAAAGATAATCTCTTGCCGTGTATATTAGTTTCCCTGGAGTTGCTATTTCATGGACAGGTGCCTCAAATGGAATAAACTAATCATGTTTCAACTATTCTGCCTGCTGGAAGTAGCAGTCAAGGTATTGTTTGGGTCGGTGTCTTCCAAAGCCTTTTTTTCTTACTCTGTAAATGGGTATCTTTTCCCTGTCTTCACTTGGGCTTTCCTTGGTCCATTTCTTAATCTTCTATAATGATGATAATTATTGTTATATAGGACTAGCACTCCTTATGAATTCATAAGTTTCACAGGGGTCTTCATCTTTTGCAAAGATAAGTTTCCTTGATGAGGACTGAAGAGGAGACTACACTTACTTGTGGGTTTAAGGGCAAATGGCAAAATTTCTGAAAACCACAACAAATCAACATGCAGAATTGTAGAACCCAGTCCCAATGTACACATCAGCAAAGCACTGGGATGCCTAAGGCTCAGGAAACATTAAAGAAGAAGAGGGGCAGAAAGATTTCAAGGGCCAGAAGATCAGGGAGTTCGCTCTGAAACTGTGTCTCTTCCTAACATCAGAAGCTACACTCACAAAGTCTCACCAAAATGACTGCCTCAATGTAAGCTGGACAAGGATGAGATCAATAGACATGCCAAAGTGGATAAAGAAAAGCACAGGAGGCCTCAACTCTACCCAAGAGCTGTAGGCACTGAGGAAGGCTGAGAGCAGGAGAAATAGTTTTCCCCAGGAAGAGCACACTATTGGTTATCTACTACCAAATGGTCAGACCCGAAAACATACATACATACACATAAAATTATACAAATCAAACAGGTCATATTTAGGAATATATATGTCATAACAATGAAAGAAAAAGGAGGTTTCTGCCAGAGCTTCAACATAATCACTGTGTCAGTTCTATCCTTCAAAACCGTAGATGATTTCACAGTAATTGCTTGAAATCTTGATGGTTAAATTTGACATTTGTGGGGTATCTGGTTCTCCTTCTGGTATTTTCCCTACTATTGAATTTCCTGGCTGTTTTTATGCCTTATATTTAATAAAATACAGGGGATATGAATACTATGTGCTCGGTTTTAGTTTTCTCCCTCTTTTTCTTTACTGGGGGGGCATTAAAACTAGGACCTTGTACACACTAAGCAGCTTATCTACCACTGAGCTATGATCCAGCCTTCTTTTAAAAACTTTTTCTTTTTGAGGCAGGGTTTCTCTAACCTGCCTAAGCTGGTCTTGAACAAGCTCTGTAACCCAGACAAACTGCAGCTTGTGAATGTCAGCCCCACTCTCCTGAGTTAGTGGGATTACATACCTGCCACCAGGCCCAGCTTTATATATTGAAAAATATAATTTTTCAACTTTTGTTTTTGTTTGTTTGGCCAAGGAGTTGGTTTATTACTGGATCTATTTTATCTTGTTAGAGTTTATATTTGTTGAATATTGTTCAGATTGATCTAGTGTTAACTTTGTTGTTGGTCTCCCCTTATTCCTCTTCTCCATTACTGATTCAGGTCAGGACTCTGGGCATAGCAGAACTTGCTCTACCAGTAAGAAATGTTCCAAGTCTCCTAACATAATTTTTTTAATACTGAAAAGACTTTTTTTTTCTTATTTTGCTTTACAGTTGCTAGGGTTTAACAAGCTGCTCTTTCTCATGACTCTTTTTGAAAATTTGGTGGGTACTCCCAGTTTATAGTACAAACATCAGTCACTTAAACTATTTAGTTATAAATATAATCTTATTCCATTTCACTCCTTTATTAGGAATTAAAACATTACTAAACACTTTCAAAGGATGCAATTTCTAATGCAGTCTTGTGTTTTTAATGCATAGACATTTATCATTGTATGTAAAATAAATTTCACAGGTCCTTCTTGTTCAACCTACTGCCCTTCTAAACTAGTGCTTATTCTCCTAAAAACTTACGAAAAAAATTGCAACATGTTAAATACAAAATAATTTGAACATAGCTTATAATCACACTTGTTATTTCAAAAATCAGTAGAAATATACTGTAAACATATGTTTACCAAGTGTCATTTGGGAGATCTGAACTCATTATCTCCTGTATCCTCCTGTATCTCATCTGGCTTGAAGTCATCGCCCATATCTCTAACTTTCAGAAATCCCCTTCATATCACAATCCACATGTGTATGTGTGTATATTCCCTCTGTGTTTGGACATAAGCACACGTTTGTATCTAGATTTAGCTGTTCTTGTTCTTATTAAATATAAATTGGTGTTAAGCTAATAGCTCCATTCTCCTCCTATATTCATTTCTACAGCCCTTTGTCTTCAGAGTTCTTGCCTCACGTCTGTTCTTCCCAAGTTCCGAATCTTCAGTATCTGTTTTTTTATACCAAGGAAAACTGCTGAGCTCCACTTCCCTACACCATGTTTTGAGAAGCACTTGATGGCAAAGCTGGGTGATGGTGGGCCTTCTGTTACCACATTTCCATTTTTTTTTCAAAAACATTGCTGCAATGTCTATTCAGTACTCAGAAGTAGTTGTTTTACATTTTCTCCCTTGGTGTTACATATTACATAATTATGCATGGCTGAAGAATAAATTCAACATACATTTCCCATTACACAATTAATATTTTATTACGTCATTTTATATCACAAACTGTGATTTTGTTAATGTTTTCAGTGAAATTAAATTGATACCCAGGAAAACTCACTGTGTCTGTGCAGTTTCTTTCGGGTCTCAGGGGATCCCCAGTATGTACTGACATTTGGAAGCCCAGTCCTACATCCAGTGCAGATGGTGTGTCTCCATTTCTGAGGACGAGTGGGAGAGTAACAAAACATCTTGTCTCATGCTGGCAGACGCGTACTTTCAACATTTGCAATATGTTCAATTTACTTCAAGGTGATTTTTACCAACATGTGGAACTCAATATTCTTCTTGCACAAATAACTGTTTTTAGGACAGTTAAAGGGTATAAATCCAGTCAGTTTTTTCCTGGCACGCGTAAGAATAAACTATTCCTCAGACACGCATTTAGAGCAGTGGTTTAAGCGGATCTTTATGATCAAATGTGTTTTGAAGATATCGGTGACAATTTCTGTTCTCAGAGGGCGATCAGACATATTCCGGAGACTCCACAAAGGCTTACAAAATTGAATTTAACTTGCAATAAACTGAAGTTTCCCAAATGCATTTCCCCTGGAAGTCTTTTTATTTACTCAATATATTTTAAAACCACCCAGAAGCTAGTGTTGTAGGCATGAGAGTAATCTTTATTCAGTCAAAAAGGGTTGAGTAAGTTCTGCTGACACTTCAAATGTACTCAGTACCAGCTGGTCATCAGTCACTAACACCTCTACTCTTTAGCTACATTCCTTAAAGATCACATGGCTAATTATTTCAAATTCATAATTTTAAAACCATCACCCAACAAATTACAGGCATCTTTATTATAAAAATTAAGGCAAAAGTCTGTTTTTAATGAATGTGACATCTTCCTTACTCCTTCCCATTAAATAAGGAAGATACACCTGGAAATGACTGTTTCTTATCTAGCTCTCTTAGCTTGTGCATTAAAATGTCCCTTGCATGATTTTGCTTAAGAAAAATTGCTCTGTACATACTTCTGCATCTATATGTATGAAACCCAAGGTATAATGCTACATGTGAACCTTTTCAGAGGTATCTATAAAAGAAATAAAATTGAGTTTTAATTTATTCCAGGGCTATTGTGAAAGTTTTACAGTCTGGATAAGAGTTTTTTTTTCCCTCCCCCAATACCTTTCCTAATTAAGGACATTTAGAAAGTAAAATTGGTAAAGATTGGTCACATTACTAATCTATTTAAAGTTATCTGAAAATTTTACTCATCTATTTTCAACAAAAGTAAGCAGATTGCTACAAATAATTTTTAAATTTAGGTCACTATATTTTCATTTATAAAAAGAAAACAGTTTTCTCAACCGTTTTAAATGCTTGTGCCTGACAATGATTAATTTTACTTTTAGTGTGTTTTCAATATCTGACAACTGTGTGTGTATTGTTTCGGTCGGAGACATCTTTGCCTGTACTGCAATTGCAGATTTTGTTTTATAACCAAGGTTGGAATGTTTCATCTGGCCTTTCTTTTACTTGCCGCACATGTAGTAAACTAAATAATCTGATGTGTTGGCAGGTTGTTCTGCAGATCCAGTGCAAGGGATAGTATTTGATTTCTTCATGTAATAAAAACTATTCAATGATTTGACAAATTCCAACATACTTTAAAATTAGAAACTTTATCTTATAAAATTACTAATTAATGGTATGGAGATTTCAAACTCTTCTTATTGAATGCCAGCTCCATAAAAGTATAAACTCTGTAATCCTAGATTTACAGCATAATGCAGGGCACCCTGGAGAGACTCAGTGTGTGTCAATAAGTGATAAGACTACCCTTGTGTGTCAGTTAGATGGCTCACTGGGTAAAGGCTTCTACCTCAAGCATGATGACCTGAGTTCAATTCCTGGAGGCCACATGGTGAATGAAGAGAACTAATTCCTACAAATTGTCTTCTGATCACCATATGCACACCATGGTGCTTGCATCCATTTCTCCACATTAAATAACAATGTCATAAAAAATGTAAAGACTGCTTCTTTTGGCGAAAAGTGCTAGCCGCATCACAAGTGTGTTGTATTGCTGAGCACCAAGAAAGAACCAGAGGAGAAATTTAGATCTTAGATATTAAACTTAGTTTTTTTAAATTACAATTATTATTATTATTATTATTATTATTATTATTATTATTATTATTATTTTTACATTCTGACCACAGATTCCCCTCCCTCCTCTCTTCCCAGTCCATCCTCCCTTCCCTCTGTCTCTCCACATTCACTACTTCTTCATTTCTATTCAGAAAAGGGCAGGCTTCCCAGGGATGTCATCCAAACTGGCATATCAAGTTGTAGTGAGGCTAGGCACCTCCCCTCCTCTTAGGGTTGGACGAGGTGACCCAGTATGAGAAATAGGGTCCCAAGAGCCAGCAAAAGAGTCAGAGACAGCTCCTGCTCCCACTGTTAGGAGTCCCACAAAAAGATCAAGCTACACAACAGAAGGCCTCGCTCAGTCCCATGCAGGCTCCCTGGATGTGGAGTCAGTCTCTGTGAGCCCCTGTGAGCCCAGGTTAGTTGACTCTGTGGGTTTTCTTGTGGTGTCCTTGACCCCCTCTGGCTCCTACAATCCTTCTCCTTCTTCTGCAGGATTCCCTGAGCTCCACCTAATGTTTGGCTGTGGGTAAAAACTGCAAGGGAAAAAAAGCAAAGTAACATATAAAGACACATCATTAGAATTATACCTAACTTCTCAATGGAGACTCTAAACTTAGATTAAACTAACATCACAGTCCATACCAGAGGACTATGTTCATGTGGAAGCAGAAATATTAGGCCAAAATGAAGTATAGAAACCACAACATACTTCAAGAGAGTGTGGCTACAGACATATTTCTCTAGCTTATCTCAGTTCCAGCCAAATATAAATCTACCTTTCTTCAAAAAAGAGAACTGTTTTGTATGTGTATTTATGTCTTTCTGAGTGTGTGTCTGTGCTCCATGTGTTGTAGATCCGCAGGCCAGGAGATGGTGAGAGATCCCTGGGTACTGGAGTTACAGATGATGAAGAGATGCCATGTTGGTGCTGGCAATTGAACTGGGGTCTGTTAGTGCTTCTAATTCCTAAGCCATCTTTACAGCCCTAAATTCATCCTTTTTAAACCAACTTTGGTATTGTCAATGCCATAGCTTTCTTTATTACACAAAGTCATAGTATCCTTTAATTTTTTAAAAGATTCATTTACGTATTTTATGTATATGTGTGCTCTATCTGCATGTACGACTTTATGCCAGAAAAGGGCATCAGATCCCTCTATAGATGGCTGTTAGCCACCATGTGGTTGATGGAAATGGAACTCAGGACCTCTGGAAGAGCAGTCAGTGCTCTTATCCACTGAGCCATCTCTCCAGCCCTCTATCCTTTATTTTGATGGCAGTCTCTTTGTGTTATGAATACATTAATCTCAAGCTTCCAAGTGCTTGCAGATGAAAACAATATTTTGTTAGTTTGCCTCTGAAGAGATGAGTAACTTTTAAATACGTGAGTTCCTCTTTTGGTAATTGAATTATCCAGTAAGACTTGTATATGAGAAGTTATGACATGGATCAGTTGTAGAAGTATTTGGCAAAACACAAAAAGCTTGGCATATTTAAAATGCCATCATTAGTAGTTCAGCAACTGATCATGGAAAAAAATTAGTGCTGTCAAGTAATTTATCTACAATATAACAACATGGTGGCTTAGCATGCTACTAACAAACTGAAAGAACAGCATATTCAGAACACTGAATATAAACTGGTTTTATGAAAATAAGGCCATTGGGTCACATGCTCTTCAGTAAGAAAAGTACCAACAACCCACACACATTGCTGAATTTTCATGGATGATGGGTATGAATAAATGGAGGGATTCTGTCTTTAAAAAAATCAGCTAACCTTCTTTGACATTCAAACACAGATCTGCCCTGAGTGGCACAAGATATTGTAGTTGTCATAAAACAGCCCTGGATTTGGTGAACTTCAGCAGAAAAATTGGCAAGAATTTGACTATTATCTAGTGATACAACACTTTTTAAAACATCAAATAGAGATCTAGGGCCAGGAAAACAGCAATAAAGAGTCCACTTGAAAATAGATAAATAAGACGCTGAAATAAAGTCACAAAAGGTTAGAAGTAGGAAAATTAAATTTGCGGCAATGTGCTGAGTAAAACCTCATTTAGACTTAGTGAGGATATTAGTGGAAAAACCCAGTGAAACAAGAATTTGAATGAGGTGCAAAAGCACCAGAGTTTATGGCTTTAAAAGCTAAGGAAATAAAAAAAGATTTTAAGAAATCTCTAGGTAGTTGATCATTAACCGAAGGAGAGAAACTGCATTGACTCTACAATTGTTCGATCAAATTTCCCAGTCTGACAATGCTGAAAGCTTAACAACTTACTATTCATGACTAAATTGAATGAACAGAGGAGCGAACGCCTAGGTTCTGTGTGCAGAGGTAAGATTAAATGACTGTGTCTGTTTGCGAAGGCCTGTGGGATTATAAAGTAGTTCAGTTTTCGGATGCCTCTCCATTCTTTTTTCACAGTGCAATTTCCTGTTTATCCATTTATGTGACTGAAAAAAAAGGTAAGAATACTAATATTAAGTGTAAGATCAGCCAAATAATAAATTTGTTCACTCAGTAAATAAATTTTGAGAACCTTTCATGTACTTTGCCTTATTGCTATTAGCGATACAATAATGAACACAACAGAAATTCTTCCTTGCTTTAGAATGCACAGCCTAATGAGCCATCTATGAAATGAATAATTTCCCCAAAGAAGATATAATTTTAGCTATAATAAGCATTATATAAGAACATTATTTCTTTGAGATAATATCTGTGTTGGCTAGGGAAACTTTCATGAAAAGATACTTGAACCAGATCTGGAATGCTCACAGACATTACACAGTTGATGTAGCAAGCCTTGGGTAGTAATTCAAAGGTGGTGCCTTTAAGAGAGCCACAAAAGTCCATGGCCTGAAAATCACATTAAGAAGCTGATTATTAATGAGAAACACCAGTCCTTCAAAATGTTTTGCTTTAACAGAGGACTCTGTCCTCCCAGAGTACCTTTACTAAGACTTGAGAGATGGCTGAGTTAGTGAATAGTTTGCTCTACAACCATAAGGACTTGAGTTTGATACTCAGAACTCAAAGAAAAAAGGTCAGGCACAGTGATATACACCTGTAATTTCAATGATGGAGAGATAAACACAGGCAGAACCCTGAGACTTACTAGCCAGCCAGTGGAGCCTGCTTGGTGAGTTATAGGTTGATGAGAAATCTTGTTTCAAAGAAAGAAAGACAGACAGATAGACAGACAGACAGATGGATGGGTAGGTGGGCAGGTAGACAGAAAGACAGCAAGTCAGAAAGATAGATAGAAAGAGAAAGAAAGAAAGAGAAAGGAAGATGTGACTGGTCCCTGAGCAATGGCATTGAAGTTGACCTCTGGCCTCCACAAGTGTGTGTAGACATGTTATACATATACTTGCATTCATGTGTACACATGAACATGTACACAAAGATGACATTTTATTGCTATGACAATTTATCTATACAAGTATCCTAAAAATACAACATTTAAGGGCTTAAAGTTCTATATATTAAAATTTGGGAGCTGGATATGGTGGCACAGATCTATAATTCCAACATATGGAAGACAGAGACAGAGGATTACTGCAAGTGATCAGTTTGCTCTACATAGCAAGTTCAAGACCAGTCAAGTCTACTTTGTCTCAAAGAAATCAAATAAATAAATAAATGAAACAAATAAGTAATATTAATAAAATCACTTCCATCTTTCAAGTTGATCATTAGTGAAATTTTATGACTTTATATGTACATTTCATGAATATGTCCATATATTTTTTACTTTTAAAAATGAAATGTATTCATACTAAGCATAGTCATCTGAGTATATGACATAGTTAAATATAACAATAGAGTTTGGCAGCTTTTATTATTAGTATATTTAGTCATTACTCATCTGCTTCCTCAAAGCATGATATTCATCTACATGATAAGTATGCGTATATATTGTGTGAATTCATATGTACTTAATATTATGTATATACATACACACTTAGACATATTCATGCAGTGACCACATTAAAAGTATCAGTACCACTGTGCTCTAAGTGCATGCAAATTGCATTTCAGATTCTGTTACCTCAATAATGTAACCAAATACATTCCTACACATGAAATTTTTCTACCTATGAGAATATTTCTTTTTTTTAAAACTTTTTATTGATTCTTTATGGATTTCACATCATACATCCTGATCCTGCTACTCATCTCCCTGTCCCCTCCGTTCTGCCCTCTGCCCTTGCAACCTCCCTGCTTAAAACAAAACAAAATTTAAAAGTAAAACCCAAAAGCAAAACAACAACAACAGAAAACAAACAAAATCTCGGTGTGGAAGCTGTAGTAAGGCCCAGTGAGTCGCATAGTATACATACCCTCTAGTCCCTACATCTTTACTTGGAAGTGTTCATTGCATTGAGTCATTGGTCTGATTTGAGGCCTCTGGCTTCTGTTTATGGATACTGGGCCCTTACGGGGACTCCACTCTGATATCCTGTTTGTTTTCCTGTATCATGTAGATCCTGTAGCTTTGGTTCTGCAGGGCCGACTCCTTTACATACTCTGGCAGTTCATAGGTGAAGTGGATGTTGGGGTGGGCTAACTCATAGCCCGGGTGGTAGCTGGGTTGATCAGCCTGCCAGCTTTCCCTCATTGCTGCCACCCAGGTGAGTTCCCCAGCACTGCCCCAGCATCAGGCAGCTCACCCACACTCACATCACCAGGGCCAGCTCTACAGTTTTTCCCAGAGCCTGCTTTCCCAGTGGGGCAGTCGGTGAGGTGTAGAGCCAGGTCCCCCTTTCTCATGCCCCTGAGGCCAGCTCTACTGCCTGGCACAGGTGGCAGGGGGTCGGGGGAAGGGCATCTTTCCCTCCCTCATGCCATCACATGACATGTGAGGGAGAGGGCAGGGGCCGCTCTCCTGCTCTCACATCCATAGAACCAGCTCACCCGCATCCCTGCCTACAGGGTCAGCTCCAGAATGCTCGCCCAGTGGGGTTCAGGGCCTAGTCTCCCATGTGCTGCAGCTGATGAGGGGCAGGACCAGCTCTCCCATTCTCATGACTCTGGGACCAGTTCTCCTGCCTTCCAAAGGTGGCCAGGGGCAAGGGGGCGGGGAGGGCATCTTTCCCTCACCCAAGCCACCACATGGCAGATGAAGGGTGGATGTTGTCAGCTCTCTGGTTCTTACACCCTCCAGGCTGGCTCAGCTGTGCTCCTACCAAGAGGGTCAGCTCTACCGTGCTGCTCCGGCAAGGTGCAGGGATTGCTGCTGCCGGTGAGGGCCAGTGCCAAGTCTCCCGTTGTCATGACCTCAGGGCCAGCTCTCTCATCTGCCACAGGCAGTGAGAGGAGAGGGGGCCGTGAGGTATTCTTTCCCTTGTCCTCTCTACTATGTGGCAAGTAAGGCGCCGGGCCAGATCTGTGCACGTTTGCAGGGTTGGATCACCCGTGCCCCCATCAGTAGGGTCAGCTCTACTGTGGTGCCCAGGTAGGGTACAGGGCCCACTCTTCCCAGCGTTGCAGGTGGTGAGGGGCAGAGTCAGCTCTCCCACTTCCGTGGCCACAGGCCCAGAATTTCCCTCTTGCAGTAGGTGGTGTGGGATGAGGGATGACAGGCAAGGGGTGTATCTCTCCCTCGCCCACTCCAACCTGTGACGACAGTTTGGCTAGCTCTCTTACTCTCACGCCTTCAAGGCCTGTACCTTTGCCAACAGGGACATCTCTATTGTGCTGCCCAGGTGAGGTGTAAGGCCCCCTCTCCTGAGTACTGCAGTTGGTGAGGATCAAGACCAGTTCTCCCTAGTGCTGCAACCAGTGAGGGTCGGGGTCGGGCCAGGGACCCAGTCATGGCCTGTGGCAGCACCCCAGGCTTGACAAGACCAGGCTCCGGGCCACTCAGATCTGTATGACCCAGCAGAGGCTCAGTCCTTGGACACCAACATAGCCCGAGGTGGCAGCCCAGGCCCCTGACTTCCACATTGCCCCTGGTGGCAACACAGGCCACAAACATCTACATGGACCCCACCTGTGGTTGAAACACAGACCCAAACATGGCCCTTGGCAGCAGCCTGGGCCTGGATGTCATTTTGGCCCTGGTTGGCAGCACAGGTCACCCAGACCGGCATGGACCCAGTGGCAGGGTGGCCCTCGAACACTCTCCTGGCCTCAGGTGGTAGCTCAGACCCCAAGCATCCACATGGCCTTCAATAGTAACAGGAACCTCCAAAATCAATGCAGATCCTGGCTGTGGCAGGGCCATTGACACAGACAAGGCCCCAGCTACAGCCTGGGCCTATATGATGCTGGGGATCAGGATGGTAGCACATGCCAATCAGGTCAGTATGGGTTTGGCAGTGGCACATTCCTTGGACACCAACATGGCCATAGGTGATGACCCAGATCCTGGGCCTCCGTGTGGCCTTTGGTGGCAACATGGGCATGGACATCAATGCAGACCCTGGCTATGGTAAGACCATAGACCCAGACATGGCCCTCAGCCGTAGTTCGCACCTGGGTGACACCATGGCTCTGGGTAGCAGCACAGGCCGCCCAGGTCTTTTGGCCCTGGTGGTAGCTTGACCCTCAAAGACCAACATGGCCTCAGGTGTTGACCCAGACTGTGGACCTCTGCATGACTCTCAGTGGCAACAGGAGTCATGGACATCAAATCAGAGCCCAGTCACAGCAAGGACATAGACCCAGACATGGCCCCATGCCAGATGTCACCATGGTCCTGGGTGGCAGGACAGGCCTCTTAGATCTTCATGGGCCATGTGAGGGCACATGTCTTGGACACTGACTTGGTCACAAGTAGTGGCTCAGACTCTGGGCATCCCCAGGGCCCTCAGTGGTAACAGGAGCCATGGACATCAACAAAGATCCCCACAGCTGCGTCAGGGCCACAGGCCAAGACATGGCCCTTGGCAGCAGTCCAGGCCTGGACATCACTGTGGCCCTGGGGTGATAAGCAGGCCATCTACATCAGCCCATTCCTCACTGCCCTCACCTCTTCAGATCTGCTTCTTTGCCCAGCAAACAAATCATTCTGCCCCTTTCTCTCTCTTTCTCTCCTCTCCCCCCTCTCTCCCATTTCTCTGCCTTTAACTCATAATAGTGCATGACCACCCAGTGCCAGAGTGGCTCATGGTTGATTCTGCCCTCTCTAGGCCAAGAGGTCTGGGGTGGAGTTGTGGCTGTCCTCTGTGCACAAGAATATTTCTTTAGAAAAATTTTTGCTATAGTTACAATTTTTCTCTAAACTTATTTCAAAACATTCTATTGTAATTACAAGCAAACTTCTTTTCTTACCAATCCCCCCTTGCTGAAATGCCTGAGGGTAGTAATTTTGGAAAACTTGACGACTAGATAAGATTATTTTTAAAATTAATTAAAAATTATCTTTAGCGTACAAAATAATATATTTTGTTTTGGCATTTTTATGAACGTGTATCATCGTACTTTGCTCATGTTCACCTCCCTAGTCCCTTCCTTGTCTGTCTGACTTCTCCTCCCAATGGCCCTCTCTCTCCTTTGCAATGATCTTCCTTTGTGAAAGGAAGACAGAATTGCCTGTAAAGTTTTGTCAGTAGGTTCTTCAAACCTGAAGCATTATAAAGTTGATTCATTTTTTTTTTTTGGTCTGGTAGGTAGCATTGATATTTGAATTACTGATACTTAAGTGTCAGGTTTTATGTCAATCTGAGTCTGCCCAATGTACAGGCATACAAATATTAATCAAATACCATGACAACCAAGTATAAAATAGATTTGGGTTGGAATTGACCAGCTTGAGCTTCTTAATGTACAAGTTCTCCATTATGAAGATATTAATTTCCACCTTCCCTTGTCTTCAAAATCATTTCAGAGTGTCCAGCCAACATTGTATGTGTGCATACATATATACAAATACATACATATATATGTGTGTGTGTATGTGTGTGTATGTATGTATATATGTATGTATGTATATTCATGCATACATATGTACAAGTCCAGCCTACCTTCAGAGGAGATGACTTAAGCCACAAATGTGAAAATTCCTTGTTGAGGATTGAGGTGTGATTTTACTTGATGATACTTTAAGATGTGGCTATATTTTTCAGGCTTTTGATGTTAAGGCATTGTCTCAAGACTTCTATTGCTGTGATAAAATACCACGAGTAAAAACAACTTGGAGTAGAAAAAGTTTATTTCATCTTACACTTCCAGGTAACAGTGTAGGCAGATATTTCTTTCATAAAGCCCCCAGTTCCCAAATAACTGCCATGGAGATGTAATAAGATTATAAATGATTGGCCAATAGCTCAGGCTTATTATTAGTTAACTTTTACATTTAAAATAACCCATATTTCTTATCTATGCTTTGCCACATGGCTTGGTACCTTTTCTCAGTACAGCATTCCCATCTTACTTCTCTCTGTATCTACTTTCAACTCCACTGACTCTGCCCTTCTTCCTCCCAGCATTCTTAGTTTGGCTCTCTTCCCTGTACTTCCTGCCTGGCTACCAGCCAGTCAATTCTTTTTTAACCAATGAAAATAACATGTATTCACAGTGTACAGAATGATTATTCTACAGCATAACAGTCCACCACCGAGGAAACTCAGGTCTGGGGACTCAAGCAGGACAGGATCCTGGAGTAAGGAAACAAATCAGAGGCCACAGTGGAGTGTGGCTTACTGACTTAAGTGGATGGATTTTTCACTGGGTCACCAGCTTACAAGTAACAACACGGATAATGATTATTAATTATGAAAGTTTGGCTTTAGCTTAGACTTGTTTTTTAATTAGCCTTTATAACTTAAATTAATACATTTCTATTAATCTATGTTTTGTCACATACCACCCATCCTGCTTCTTTTGTCTTCCTGTGTCCCTAGATTATCTCTTCATACTTCCTCTCTCTGCCCAGAAGTCCCACCTATACCTCCTGCCTAGATATTTGCTGTTCAGCTCTTTATTAAATCATTCACAGTCATATATCTTCACACAGTGTGCAAATATCCCACAACAGACTTGCTCTCCATGGCCTGCTCAGCCTACTTTCTTATAACACCGAGGACACTAGCCTAGAGGTGGTACCACCCCCAGTGAGCTGGGGCCTCCCACATCAACCATCAGAAAATGTACTACTAACTTGCCCACAGACAAATCTTATATGCATGTTCTCAATTGAAAGTCTTTCTTCCCCAAAGACTCTAGCTTGTGTCAAGTTGGCATAAATCTAACCAACACAGCCATTCATCATTACTTGGTTAATATAACAGAAGGAAAATAGGTCATATTTTGGAGATTGAATATGCTTTAATTAAATTTCATGCCTAATAATGAAGCAAGTACTTTAATAACACTTATTATGTGCTTTGTATGTATAAATCTACTATATCAACTAAGTAAATGGATTATTCCTCAGTAAAATGTGAAACTAAGTGAGACTGAAAAAAATAATTAAAATCTATTTTTTTGCAGAAACATAATTTAGCAGGTTTCACACAACAATGTTTTACCTTATGAACTGATTAAAATCAGATCCCCCAAAGGCTTCTATTTTTGTAGATTAATCAGGAAGAAAATATTTTCATTACGTGGTGTTTTCATAGCCTGGAAATTTCCCCTCTGTGTTCTTCAGATCAGTTTGAACTTCATCATTGACATATGTTGACCTGCTTAAAGGCCATGGGTGCAAGGAACAGCTGGAGAAGCTGTTAACTTTAATGAACCCCTTTTCTGATTTACACCCCAATGCTTTCCACATTAACTTTCCACCTTGCAATTTTCTTTACCTGGAGGGGTAAGATTCAGTGTTTTCTCTTAGTGCTTATCTACATTATTGAGATCTCTAGATTTCTCTTAGAATGAAGACTTTGTAGCTTTTCCAGATAACATGAGTGTAAGAATTCTTTTTTTTTTTTTTTTGCTTTTTTGTTTTTTTGTTTTTCGAGACAGGGTTTCTCTGTGTAGCTTTGCACCTTTCCTGGAACTCACTTGGTAGCCCAGGTTGGCCTCGAACTCACAGAGATCCACCTGCCTCTGCCTCCTGAGTGCTGGGATTAAAGGCATGCGCCACCACTGCCCGGCTGAGTGTAAGAATTCTTAAAGAATGTCTTTTATGACTGAAATATATACCAGCCCCCAGTAAGGTCTTGGAGTTGGCACAAATAGAAGAGAAAAATCACTTTGTTAGGGCAGCATGGACTTCAGATTAAGTGGGTAGATCTGTATTTCAAATCCATCTGTCATATATTTGTGATTGTTGGGCAACTAGTTAAACTGATTTGTTGTGCTCAGGAAATGGAGTAGAATATGGCGTGATCCAATACAAGACCAGATAACATTGCTCAGTAAATGCCTCTCATTAAAGGTTATTAGATAGTAAAAGGCTTTAATTTTTTTCATTCCCTGTTTTTTTTTCTGCTCTGTCTATTTTAGTTCCTGTACAGTTGCCCTTATATCCTCCTCTGCTTCCTGTATAGCTTTTCCAAAGGAAAGGTTTCCACAGTGACAACTGTTCTCCTGCAGCATTATTTGACCAAGTCTGCTTCTACTTAACATACTCTTCTTAGTAATCATTGCTCTCATCTTTTCCTACAAGTACAATGTAAACTCAACCTTACTTTTAAGAAAGTTTCTAGATAATTTAACTCAGCTCCCGGTTTGTTCCTAGTCAAGTGATTATGTCCATGATAAACTTGTGTTTGACTATTTGGTGTGCCCATAGGGCTCAACATATAGAGTAATACTGCAGTGAGTATATTTCATGAGATCAAACTACAGTTTTGGCAATAGTTTAAAAACCTCAGTGCAGATCCAGTAAGTAGACAAAATCAAGGAACCAAGAGTCTAGCCCTGTGTTGTGTTTCCCTCCACCATATTTCTGGAAATATAGTTACTAGTTTTTATATGTAGCTTCATAGACTGTGAACAGAGTAGTCTCTTAGTGAAAGAAATCTGTTAAATGGGTCGTACTTTGAGTTTTGCCTTGGCAATTTACTTATAGTGGGAAGAGAGAAAAAGAGAAGAATCCCTCATTATTATTAAATGGGTACTAAAATTAAAATATTGGTCAAAGTTTTCAAGACACTGTGGTATTTAGACTTTTAGTTACTGTTATGAATATCTAAGAGAACAGCTAAAATTAGGGAACTTTTTATTTTGGTGCATGGATTCACAGATTTTGGTTCACAGTCACTAGACCCTATATATAACTGGGGGCCACTGGTGAGGCAGAACATATTTGTTATAAGTACAGTAGAGTTACTTACTCCATGGAGGTCAGGATGAGGGACAATGTATATGTACCAAAGACACATCTCCAGAGAATTCTTTCAATCAGGCCTCACTTTCCACAGTTTCTACAATGTTCAGGTAGTCAATTAGGTTCTGAATCCGCCAATGGATTCATGCATTCTAAAGAATACATGGTTAATACCCATCACCCCATAACTTTCAAATAGCTGTCCTCTGAGTATTGCTGTCTTGGAAAGCAGTTCTTCAATAACTGCCCTTTGTGGAGCTCTTTATGTCTAAACCAGAACAGCTATGCAAAGAATAAGTTTATATAATTAGTGACCAAGATGTCTGCATGAGAGGTAGGCAAAAGGGTGTTGGTGTGTGTGATGTGTGTGATGAGATGTGTGTGATGGCCAAGATGTCTAGATGAGAGGTAGACGATAAGGATGCAGCATGTACAATGAGAACTGTATTCTAAATGAATGCTCTGTGGAAAGCTTGCCCTCTTGGGAAAAGGGTCTCAGCCTCTTCTCAAATCTCCATGCTCATTTCTTAGTCACTGGGTACAGGGCTGTAGTTAGATCACAACCTTTTCTTCCTTTTGGAATTTCTACCACAGGGAGTGGCTCCCTATCACCAGGGGAGTGTTCTACCATCAGGAGAGTGCATATATCCACCTGCTAAAAAATGTGGAGTGACTTCTCCCTCTCATTTTAAAAAACTTGGAACAACCACTAATACTAAAGTCCTTATGGAATCAGTTGAGACTTCTCTTTAATTTGTAGTTGCTTTTTTTCCTTTATAGTTACCAAAACAAAGATTTCCTGGATGAAAATAACTTCAATACTTAAGGATTTTATTGTTTTATTTATTCTCATTATTATCTCATAATAAAATAAATGCATTTAACTATTTGATTTATTATAGATATATGGGACTCAACCTTGAGTAAGGCTAGTAATAGTAGTTCAACAGAGACATGTTTAACCATGGATAAACAGACTTTTTTTTGTTTTGGTTTTTTGAGATAGTTTCTCTGTGTAACAGTCCTGGCTGTCTTAGAACTTGCTTTGTAGACCAGGCTGGCCTTGAACTCACTGAGATCTGCCTGCCTCTGCCTCCCAAGTACTGGGATTAAAGGCGTGCACCACCGCCACCTGGCCAGATTTTTTATTTATTTATTTATTTATTTATTTATTTATTTATTTATTTATTTATTTGAATTTATTTTATTTTATTTTACAATATAATTCAACTTTACATATCAGCCATAGATTCCCCTATT
>CABHPH010131719.1:0-13290 GCA_902168325.1 Peromyscus nudipes | reverse complement strand
CATTTCCCTCTCCTCCAGGGCAAAGACTCCCCCGAGGATTGAGATCAACCTGGTGGACTCAGTCCAGGCCGGTCTAGTCCCCTCCTCCCAGGCTGATGCCTGGATGCCTCCCAAACAGATCAAGCCAATCAACTGTCTCACCCATTCAGAGGGCCTGATCCAGTTGGGGGCCCCTCAGCCATTGGTTCATAGTTCATGTGTTTCCATTCGTTTGGCCTCTTGTCCCTGTATTCCATCCATCCCTGGTCCCAACAACTCTTGCTCACATAAACCCTCCTCTTTCTCGCCAATTGGACTCCCAAAGCTCCACCCGGGGCCTGACTGTGGATATCTGCATCCAGTTCCCTCAGTCACTGGATGGGGTTTCTAGCATGACAATTAGGGTGTTGGGCCATCCTATCAGCAGAGTAGGTCAGTTCGGGCTATTTCTCGACTATTGCCAGCAGTCTATTGTGGGGGCATCTTTGTGGATTTCTGTGGGCCTCTCTAGCACTTTGCTTCTTCCTATTCTCATGTGGTCTTCATTTACCATGAACATTCCTTGTGTTCCCTCTCTGTTCTTGATCCAGTTGGGATCTCCCGTTCCCCCAAGTTCTCTTTCCCTTGCAGCCTCGCCCCTCATTACCCCCACTCACGTCCAGACTGTTTATGTAGATCTCATCCATTTCTCCATCATTGGGCGATCCCCGTGTCTTTCTTGGCACCTGGACAGACTTTTAAAATTGAGGTTTCACATAGTTTTAAGCAGAATAGCCCAATATGGAAAATGTTAGAAATGCTACTTAAAATTATGGAAAATGTAATAGAAAATATTTGTTTCAGTTTATTGATAACAATGCATCCATCTGTTGGGAAAGTTGAGCCACTTGCCTTTTCAAAGTTATTTCCAACAACGAAATTCTCAGGATGTTTCAGAGGCATTTAGATCATTAAGCTTAGGACAGAATGTTTCAGAGCTTCTGGGGTTAGATAGTTGTCACATGTGATTGAAAAATGATGCACAGCACACTGAATATAAACAAAACACTCACCATAGTCCAAAAAGAAGCATAAAGAGGCAGGAAGAATCAAGAAGTAGTAGAGAAATCTTAGCAACATGAAGTATTTAAAAATTTTAACCCCCAGGAGAAGAAATCTTAAGTCTCATTGACCTAAAACATGACATGCAGCATTACTACAGTTGCACGATAGGCTGAATTTTTTAAAAAGGATTTTTTAATTTTTAATTATGTGTATATGTGTGGAGATCAGTGTGGGAATGTGGAGTTCAGAATAAGATGTGGGATGCTGGAATTGCAGCTGGTTCTGAGGCACCATACATGTCTGCTGGGAACTGGCCTTCAGTTTTAGACAAGAACAGTATGTATTCTTGACCATGAAGCCATCTCTCCATTCCTTGATTTTACTTTTCTTAATGTTATACTGCACATATACATATAGAGACTATGAAAATGAATGGAAAGGATGGATGTCAGGTAGACACTGGTGAATCTAACAGAATAGATCTCCATTTTAAAGGACGTCACTGCTGTTTTGCTGTTCTTATTCAAACTATGATCATGACTACTAGATTTTTAGAACTTATGTCATTGTGCACTTAGACATTCAAGTTTGAGTTCTATGTTTTCCTAAAGCAAGTCTTTGTATACAAAGTTGAATTAGAGTGTGCACAATTATTTCTTTGATCACCTACTTTTTGAACAGCCGTGTCCAGTGAAGTATTGTCAGAGTTTATGATTAGCAGTACTGCTAAGTCACAGCACCAAGAAAATGAATATAGTATCGCATGATTTCTGATTAACCTTGAAAACTCACCTTTTAGATGAATGAAATCTCTCCTTAGCCCAGGGAAACCATCTTTCTTGTATAAAAGACTGTTATATGGCTCGTTTTAAAAAGTAGAATGTTTACTTTTTCTTTCATCGGATACATCTCAGGTTAGTGAGAATAATTTTAAGTCTTCTGGAGTTCTATCATGAAAGAGATAACTCTGGCTTCATTAACAGTAGAATCACTTGCTGTTTTTACGACTCAGTTCCTTGCTGATACTTTTTTCTTTCTAGCATGTTTTCCTACAGAAACAATCTGCACAGGACAATCTTCCCAGATTGCTAACTTTTATTTTAAAGGGGTCCTTGGAGAAGAAGATAACTTGAAAAGAATTTCAGTGTCTACTTAGTGCCATTGTTAACTTCCTGCACAGATATGAAAGATGAAATGGAATCTCAGCCATCTTCAATTCAAAGACACAAGTGCTATTGACTTCTGATTTAACAAAGGAACAAACTGAGAAGCAAAATGTTGCAACTGCATTGATTTACTATGAGTTAAGTAGTAAAGATTAATGTGTTATGATGGACATTTTAGCTAGATGAGATTACGTCAGTATTGTTCAGGTTTTATTTTAAGGTAAATTATTAGATTTTTTTGCATTATTAAGTAGTATTTACAAATGCAGATGAATTGTATTATTTCGAAACATTAAATAAAGACAGAAACAAAGAGGCATCTTGGAAGAATTTTGGTTAATCCTTTGCTTATGAGCAATCTGAATTCACTTCTATTTTTACTATTCATTTTTTTTGATACTGAATGGCAAGGTATTAAACTGAGGGGAGAGACTGACATTGGGGTTGGAATTATTTACAATGAAGATTTCTAAAAATAGAATAACTTAGATAATCAAATTTTATAAGGAATTTAAAATTAACCTGGGGGATGAGTAAATTAACTACTTTCTCCCACAACAACTATTTAGTTATTTTATTGTCTATTAGTTTTAGTTGAGGCCATTAAAGTAATTGTGAATTAAAACTTTTTACTGGCGGTTAAGTCTTTGTTTTTCAAAGAAGAACAAGTGTTAGGATGGGAGGAGACAGGTATGCACTACAACAAGTGCCCTGTCCTTGGTATTGCTTATCTTGTTGCTAACATTTGTGACTGCTTTTTCATTTTTTAGTTGGTATTAATTCATTTATGTCGAGTCAGGGTTTCACAATATATCCTAGACTATCAACAAGCCAGTAGTCCTTGTGCTCAGTCTCAAGCTAATGACCCTGGTGCCTTACTGTCCAGAGCACTGATATTACAGACACACCCCCTCATGACTAGCTCTCACCTGTCATTCTTTGTAGATAAATGTATGTCCCTGGGAAGAAACTTGCCAATGATAAATGAAGTTGGATGGACAATACAGTGGCTTTTTGGGTGATGAAATTCTGAGTTGAGTCCTAAACTTTCTCCTTTGGTTCATACTGGGGTGTGGAGCTCTGTCATCAGCAGTCACAGGCTGCTTTGCACACCATTGATGAGCTCCCTTCCCATCCACTTTTGTTTTCCCTCTCCTCTCCTGCTGCTTTCCAATTCACAAATGAATTACTTGTCTTCATATTTAAATCTGATGCATAAGGCCTTCATTTAAAACGTACTGTGCAATCTAACATCTGGTACCTGACTTACTTTTTTATTAAGCACAACATGAAACTAACATTAAATACTGTTACAAGTCGAATAAATAATTATGCTATGAAGTTTAAATTTTGCATTCATTTTAAGGAAAAATATTGCATATTAAATCTTCTTGGTGTCTTGCTCAGCTATGTTCATATCAGCATTATTTGTAATAGCCAGAACCTGGAAACAACCTAGATGCCCTTCAACCGAAGAATGGATAAATAAACTGTGGTACATATATACAATGGAATACTACTCAGCAGAGAAAAACAATGACATCATGAGGTTTGCAGGCAAATGGAGGGATCTAGAAAAAATCCTCCTGAGTGAGGTAACCCAGACTCAGAAAGACAAACATGGTATGTACCCACTCATAGGAGAATACTAGTTGTGGAACAAGGATGACTGGACGGCCACTCACAACACCAGGGAGGCTACCTGGAAAACAGGACCCCAAGAAAGACACGGGGATTGCCCAATGATGGAGAAATGGATGAGATCTACATGAACAGTCTGGACGTGAGTGGGGGTAATGAGGGGTGAGGGGCGAGGGAAAGAGAACTTGGGGGAGCGGGAGATCCCAACTGGATCAAGTACAGAGAGGAAACACAAGGAATGTTCATGATAAATGAAGACCACATGAGAATAGGAAGGAGCAAAGTGCTGGAGAGGCCCACAGAAATCCACAAAGATGCCCCCACAATAGACTGCTGGCAATAGTCGAGAAATAGCCCGATCTGACCTACCCTGGTGATAGGATGGCCAAACACCTTAATTGTCATACTAGAAACCCCATCCAGTGACTGAGGGAACTAGATGCAGATATCCACGGTCAGGCCCTGGGTGGAGCTCCGGGAGTCCAATTGGCGAGAAGGAGGAGGGTTTATGTGAGCTAGAGTTGTTGGGACCAGGGATGGATGGAATACATGGACAAGTGCCCAAACAAATGGAAACACACGAACTGTGAACCAATGGCTGAGGGGCCCCCAACTAGATCAGGCCCTCTGAATGGGTGAAACAGTTGATTGGCTTGATCTGTTTAGGAGGCATCCAGGCAGTTGGACTGGGTCCTGTGCTCAGTGCATGAATTGGCTGTTTGAAACCTGGGGCTTAGTAGAGACCCTTGGCTCAGCCTGGGAGGAGGGGACTAGACCTGCCTGGGCTGAGTCCACCAGGTTGATCTCAATCCTCAGGGGAGTGTTTGCCCTGGAGGAGATGGAAATGGGGGGTGGCCGGGGAGAGGGGGGCGGGGTGGCAGGAGGGGTAACGGGGTGATCTATGACTGATATGTAAAGTTGAATTATATTGTAAAATAAAATAAATAAATTATAAAAAAATGATTCTAAGAATAAAATGTCACATTTCTGGATTCATCAGCAAAAAAAAAAAAAAAAATCAAAACAAAACAGAATAGGACAAAAACAAATAGAAAATAATACAAAAAAGAGCCAAAGAAAAATCATAAGAAACACACACAGATGTAGAGGCACACACATTCACACGTAGAAATCCCACCAAAACACAAAATCGGAAAAAGACTGACAAGAAAAAAAAAGCCCAGACAGGTATACCATTAGGAGAAAAAAAAAAAAAAAAAAAAAACAAAAAAAAAGCCCCCCCCCCAACTCCAAAAATACCATTGAGTTCATTCTGTGTTGCCCATATACTGCTGGGGATGAGGCTAATGCTTAAGAGTGGCTCCCTTGGAGAAATACCCTTTATTTTAGCTGTCTCTCTCCACTTCCCTCCCTTGTTCCCTTCTTTCTTCCTTCTCCCCATTTGATCCTCCCATTTCACACCTCCACCCATCCACAGCTTTGTATTTCCCCTTCCCAGGGAGACCCTTCCTTACCCCCATTCCTTTACTTTATATCTAACCTTTGTACTTACGTGGATTGTCGTCTGCTCATTGAAGACGTAACAGCTATATCTATGTATACCTTACATTACATATCATATATCGTTTTTCTCTTTGTGAGTCTAGATTACCTCACTCAGGATCATTATTTTTCTTAGCTCAATCTATTCACATGTGAATTTTTTAGTTGGGTGATTTGTTTTCTTAATATCCAGTTTTTTTTTAGTTCTTTATATATTTTAGATATTAGCCTTGGGATTTTTTTTTTAATTTCAATACTGGATTCTGGAAGTAATCAGAGAGATAAATGGCACCATCTATTTGAGAAGTTATACACATGCATGTGATGATCTTCTTATAATGGATGGTGACCTACAATTTTAATATTATTTTATTGTTTTTTGTCCTTTTGAGACAGGATTTCTCTGTGTAGCCCTGACTGTCCTGGAACTCCTTCTGTAGATGAGGACAGGCTTAAACTCAGAGATCCTCCTGCCTCTACATCTCATGCCCTAGGACTAAAGGCATGTGCACCACACCTGGCTCATCAAGTGGTGATTTTTTTTAAGTTTACAGAATTTTCTGTGTAGAAGACATGAGATTTAGTCATATAGTGTAATATAATAAAATGAATAAGAGAATAATTAGAATTATAGCCATCGCTCCTTATGTGGTATAGTTAATAAAAGAAAACTATCGTCAGTGCCATCTATGTCCCTGGATAGAATAGATCCTTTTGCCTTGAGTTAGTCAGTGGTTTTCTTTTCCTTCTTGATACAGGGCTATGCTTTAATCTTGTTTAAGAATGATAGCTACTTTCCAACTAAGCCAATTGCATTTCAGAAGAAAGACAACCATCTCATCATTCTAATGTAGATCATGTTTATCAATTATATTGATGATATCATGTTGATAGTTCCTTGGTGATAAGAATGTAGCACATGAGTTAATGAAGCACATGTAGAAAAGGAGGTATGAGTGTCCTATATCTATGTACCTACACTGGGTATGGTTAACTTCATAATGTGTTGTAAGAATTGACATTTTTGTATGTAAAGAGTCAGATATTAAAAATATATTAGGCTTTGTAAACCAAGAGGTAAAATTAAGTCATTAGACATTCCACAGATATAAAGATAAAGACATAGCAAAAGAGAAAATCTACTTCCTTACTTATGAAAAATTTGAAATATGATTGTGTATTCTTTATGTGATACTGGTATAACAGTAAGAATAATACAGCTTTATATAATATTTTAATTTGGAGAGGCAGTACTTGGCTTGTTTTATATTTATAGATAGTAGGGCCCAACATAAAATTGGTTACTGTACTTTAATGCAATTTTATGTATTTGGTCTTTGAAAATGTCTTTCACACAAATTGCCTCTGTGAGCCACTGAAACAAATCTGCAAGCATTAGATTTTAATTGGTCACATTCAGTGCTTGTTAGGCATGTACATATTCTTCCTGGATATATATTCTCTTGATATTTGCCTTTTATGTTTTATTTTGTTGTAAAGTAATAATTTCTGTTTGAAAGTTTGAAAGAAGTTCCTCTAATGCCTAGTAAAGTAGATTTTGAAACAGAGATATGCTCTTAGAATTTGCACTGAGGTTTTTAAACTATTGCCAAAACTGTAGTTTGATCTCACGAAATATACTCACTGCTACTTTGCTCAGGAACAGAGACCCAAATGCTTTGAAATTTGTCAGTGTGAGGTGGGTGTAAAGCAGTTTAACACTACACTATATTACAACATTATCAGTTTTCATTGAAATAACCTTGCCATAATGTTTGACATGTATTGCTTCACCTAGAAATTTTAGGCTGAATTTATCAAGAAAAATTGTGTGTTTGGCAGTCAAGGTTAATTTCTAAAGCCATTCAGTATTTAGTAATGGTCCATGAAAACATTTCTTTGCATCTAGAAAAAAATTCATTTCTTTCCTAAATTAAAAATTATTGCAATGAACATTTCAGCCAGTGCATCACTGAACAGCCAGGGATGCAGATCTTCAGCTTCTATTTACAAGAAAAGCTCATGCAGTTGATGATGTTAAGTCACAAAAGGGATGAAGCTTAGCAATGCCATCATGTTCAGAAACAGGGGGGAAATTCAAATAATTTCTGCAATAACTTGATGATGACTAATACAATAAATAACGACAAGATTATTATTAATTATTATTATTCTCTCTTTTTTTATTTATTTAAAAAAATTTCAATTTATATGTCAACCACAGTTCCCTCTCTCATCCCTCCTCCCGCTCACCTCTACCCCTGCCTTTCCCTGGACCCACTCCATCCACTCTTCCAAAAGGATAAAGCCTCCCATGGGGAGTCAACAGAGCCTGGTACATTCAGTACATCAAGGCTGAGCAAGGCATCCCACTGTAGGGAATGGGCTCCAAAAAGCCAGCTAATGCACCAGGGAGAGATCTTGGTCTCACTGCCAGGGGCCCCTCAAACAGACTAAGCTACACAACTGTCTCTCACATACAGAAGGTCTAGTTTGGTCCCATGTAGGCTCCACAACTGTTGGTCTAGAGTTTGTGAGCTCCCACGAGCTTGGTTCAGTTGTCTCTGTAGATTTCCCTAAACACCTTAAAAGTTCATATGTTTAAAATTAGTTCAAGTAGTCGTTTAATACTTGAAGTTATTTTTTCCTTTTTTTTATTAAGAAATTTTTTATTTACTTTACATACCAACCACAGATTCCCCCTTCCCTCTTTCCGTCCCCCGACCCCCATCTCCACATTTCCCAAGTCAAGGTCTCCCACAGGGAGTCAGCAGAGCCTGGCACACTCAGCTGAGGCAGGTCCAAGCCCTTCCCCCCATCACCAAGGCTGTACAAGGTGTCACACCCTAGGCACTGGGCTCCAAAAAGTCTGCCCTCACACCAGGATGGATCCCGATCCCCCTGCCTGGGGGCCCCCCAAATAGTTCAAGCTAAACAACTGCCTCCCTTATCCAGAGGGCCTAGTCCAGTCCTATGGGTGCTCCACAGCTATTAGTCTACAGTTCATGGGTTTCCACTAGTGTGGCTAGTCATTTCTGCATGTTTTCCCATCATGATCTTGATGTCTCCTGCCCACAGAATCCCTCCTCTCTCTCATCGATTGGATTCCCAGAGCTCAGCTTGGTACCCAGCCGTGGATCTCTGCATCGGCTTCCATCAGTTACTGGATGAAGACTCTATGATGACATTTAGGGTATTTACTAATCCAGTCACTGGAGTAGACCAGTCCAGGTACCCTCTCGACCACTGCCAGTATTTTTATCATGATACATTGTAAAAAAAACCCAGCACATTCCACTTCGGTTTGTATAGGAGTAGTATTTTTTAAACTTCTTTTCAAACAGTCATATTTGTTGAACACAATTTATTCACTGAGGTTAACTTCTTAGATACTTCAAAATCAAAGTCAACACAGAAGCTGTAAGTAGTTAAGGAGAGTTAGTTACAGTTCTGAATTCACCAAAGGCCAAGGAAAAACACCATACATAACTTTCCTTTAAGAAAATGGACTATTTGGGGTTGAATATATATATATTTTTAGCCTTGGTTGAAACCTAGAGTCTGGTTTTCAGTTAGTTAAAACTTCCACAGAGATGTGCTAGGGCAAAGATTCATTTGTTCAAGAGCTTACTAGACTGCATAAGTATAAGTCTTGGAGTTCAAACCCTCAAATCTTCGGATTCTATATAATACTAGGTGAGTAGTGGCAGCTCTGTAATTCCAGCCTCAGAAAGTGAGACGGGGATTCCTAGAACAAGCTGGCTTCAAAACTAGCTGTGTTACTGAACTTAGAGTTTGATTGACACACACTGCCTCAGTTAATGAGTGTTGAAGATGATTCCCAACACCAACCTTGGACCTCCATGTGCGCATGAATAGATAGGCATGCACATACGCCTGTGTGTTACACACACACACACACACACACACACACACACACACAGAGACAGAGAGTAAGAGACTGAGAGATAAAGAGACAGACAGACAGACACACACACAGAGGGAGAGAGAGAGAGAGAGAGAGGCAAAGGAAAACAAACACTTCAGAAAACAAATACCATGGAGTACATGACTATATTTTAAGGGTATCAGGTTCAACTCAGTTCATTTTTAGAATATAAATTGAGGTTATAAGGTGGTAAATGGCTTCCACATTCGTGCTAATAGCAGAGATAGCAATCTTTATTTTAAAATTCTGTATAATGTATTTCCCTTTGTATAAGAATTTTCACTCAAATAACTACATGCTTTTATTACCTTTAAAATGTTTTCTTTTTAAACAAATTTATTGTGAACATTAAAGTGTATATAATATATATGCTAAATAGCAATAATAAAGCAAACACACAGATATCTATGATCAAGATTAAAAAATAGATAATTTTGTCAGGGTGGGAGCACATGCCTTTAATCCCAGCACACGGGAGGCAGAGGCAGGTGGATCTTTGAGTTCAAGGCCAGCCTGGTCTACAAGGCGAGTTCCAGGACAGCCAGGACTACACAGAGACACACTGTCTTGAAAAACAAACAAACAAACAAACAAACAAACAAACAAACAAACAAAAAGATAGTTTGATACCTACTTACTGAACTTAGATGTAATGTTCTTTACATTTCACAACTTTTGGGCAATGTTCACTGTAGTTACATTTCTTTTTAAAAGAATAGAGTTCCATGAGGGATCAGGTTGGGTGGGTTGGGGGCAGAACAGAGGGGGAAAGTAATGAAAGAGATGTCTTGATAGAGGGGGCTATTTTGGGGTTAGAGAGAAACCAGGTGCCAGGGAAACTCCCAGGAATCCACAAGGATGACCCCAGTTAAGCCTCCTAGCAACAGTAGAGAGGGTGCCTGAACTGGCTTTCTCTTGTAATCAGACTGGTGACTACCCTAATTGTCATCAGAGAGCCTTCATCCAGTAACTGATGGAAGCAAATGCAGAGATCCGCATCCAAGCACTGGACTGAGCTCCATGAGTCCTGTTGAAGAGAGGGAGGAGAGATGGTATGAGCTAGGAGGGTTAAGGTCTTGACAGGGAAACCCACAGAGACAGCTGACCTGGGCTCATGGGAGCTCACGAACTCTGGGCTGATAGATGGGGAGCCTGCCTGAGACCTACCTAGGCCCCCTGCATGTGTGTGACAGCTTGATTTGTTTGTGGGGCTCCTAACAGTGGGGTCAGGACCTGTCCCTGGTGCTTGAGCTGGCTTTTGGAAATCCATTTCCCATGCTGGATTGCCTCATCCAAACTTGATGCAGGGGTGAGCGGTGTGGGGGTGGATGGGGGAGTTAGAAAGGAGGTGAGGGGAAGGAACAGGCAGAGAGGAGGGAGGGGAAACTGTAGTCGATATGTACAATAAATGAAAAAATTTAATAGGAGAAAAAAATAGAGTTTCCATTTCAGCCTTGGTAATTCTGCTCTTCTGCCAACTTCCTGTCTGCTTGTGTCTACAATCAGGTGACAAGACAGGAAAGGAAGCAAACAGGTTTCTTTAGTCCATTTTCTTGGTTACCTCCAACTGGAGAAACGGTACCTTTCCACGTCCTGAGTCACCCTTGAGTCTTAGTGTTGCTTATGTTGCAGTTGCTTGTGCTGTGATATGGCCTGGGAGCCAGTGCATGCCAGAACACAGAAAAAAGACTTGGGATGATTTTTTTTGAGTGTCAGGATACCCCCACTCTTTAAGACTGAGCATGAGGGTTTCTGGGAAATTCTCTGTTGCTCCTTGATGCCCCACTTCTACGTTTGAGAATTCTTTGGTCTGTGTTGGATGATAAACTTTAATAATGGAGAAACTCACCTTAGGTTGGTGATATTTGGAGTTGCAATCTCTTAAATACATAAATATCATTTACTCTCTGCGTCCATACATTCTGTCTGGGTTGTAAGTTTCCACTGAACAGGAAAAATAAATTAAAGTGTGCTTGCTCTTTCTTACACCAAAAATGGAGCAGGCAAGAGGAATTTATTATATTTATAGCAACATAAGGGGTAATTACATCTGTTCTCTTTTTTTGCATAGTGCTGTAGCTAGTAGATGTAGAATTATTGCTCTTCCCTTAGGAATTGTTATTTTAGGTGGACATATTCACCTGGGCCTTCTCAAGTTCCAAGTTTTATCTCCTGTTGCTTATGTGCAGAGTGATTCTGAAACTCTTACTATGATAAATCCCTGCCTCAGAGAAGTGCCTAGCTTTCTAGAATAATTTTCTTAGTTTCTTACCTCTGAAGATATTCCATTTTAGAACTTATATGAATACAGTAGGTTTGTGTAAGTACAGTGCACTAACTGAAAATACGATAAATACAAAATTTCTGCAAATGCATAATAAAAATATACCTACTAGCCCTTCTGGGTGTCAATTGAATAGCTTAAGTAGATTTCAGGACATGTCCCATGCATCAAGTACATGTGAGCCTGATTTTGAAAATGTTTGTTTTAGTGGGTATGTCTGGATGCAGGAAGATCAAGAAAAAAACAGTGGTTGCTTTGGAAAACTAAAAATATCAGTTTAATAGCTGTAAAATCTGGTCAGGTTGCTTATTATCATGAAAAAAAATAGTGGTGATTGGGTGGTATAGAGTTCAGTAGCTAATACAATTTCCTGTGCATTGACTTCCCGTTTGAAGAGCAATTGACAATTAAGAGCAATCTTGTAAAATAAATGTTCTTTAAAAGTGTTCAGTGGATTGTAGTTTGTGTAACTGACACATTCTTGAAAAGTTACAAGCACATATGAATTGGGTTTTTTTTGAGATTGTGATTTAATTGTGATTTAATTGTAGTATTTCTTCTTTCCCTTTCCTCCCTCCAAACCCTCCCATGTACCTTTACTCACTCTCCTTCAAATTCATAGCCTCTTTTTCATCAGCTGTTATTGCATGAATTTATGTATTTGTATATGCATATATATTCCTGAATAGAACCAGTTGAGTCCATAATATTACTTGGATGTGTGTTTTTGGGGCTGACTCTTTGGTCAACCACTGGGGTGCTCTTCTCTGGGGAGAAGCACCTCTCCTCTTCTCAGCTTCACTCAGTTGAGTAGTTCTTTGTGCAGGGCTGAGGCTTCCTGGACTTTCCCTGTCCAGTTTGGCATATTGGTTGGTATTTTCCTTGTTCATTTGTCCTTATACTCACAGATAAGTGTAGTCTTCACCCCTCATCAAGGAAACTTTTATTTGCAACAGTCAGAGATCATTACAGAGAACCATAAACAATAAAACTGCAGGGATGGCTGGGCAGCGGTGGTGCATACCTTTAATCCCAGCACTCGGGAGGCAGAGCCAGGCAGATCTCTGTGAGTTCGAGGCCAGCCTGGTCTACAGAGCAAGATCCAGGACAGGCACCAAAACTACACAGAGAAACCCTGTCTCAAAAAAGCCAAAAAACCCCCCAAAAACAAAAACAAAAACAACCCCCCACAAAACAAAACAAAACAAAACAAAACAAAACAAAACAAAACAACAAAAACCTGCAGAGTTGTGGAGCTTAGTCCCAGTGGATACATCTACAAAACACTTTGTACTAAGGTTCAGGAAATATCATGAAAGGGTGTGGGTTGAGGGGTTGTAAGAGCCAGAGGTCAGAGTCTCTGCTGTGAGACTGTGTCTCCTAGTAATATCAGAATCTATTCCCTTAATGTATGACTGCTGAAATGTGAACATGTATGAGTTTTTATTCATTTGGAAAGATTTTCATATCAATTTTATTCTATATTTTTGTAACTTCATTTATGCTGAGACATATCTTTTGTTAATGAAGTTTTTCCTTTGTCAAAATATAATTTCTCGCCGGGCGTCGGTGGCGCACGCCTTTAATCCCAGCACTCGGGAGGCAGAGCCAGGCGGATCTCTGTGAGTTCGAGGCCAGCCTGGGCTACCAAGTGAGCTCCAGGAAAGGCGCAAAGCTACACAGAGAAACCCTGTCTCGAAAAACCAAAAAAAAAAAATATATAT